>JALBCR010002486.1:0-269977 GCA_030710515.1 Abscondita cerata | reverse complement strand
GGTTTCATGGTTATTGCATCATCATCATTGGTATTGTAGTGTTTTAAAACTATGGTATTGATGTGAAGTTTTTTTTTTGAAATGCTCAAAAATGGTTTTTCGTCTAAAGAATCCGCTGAATATGATGAGTTTGTTTTTCACATTACGTGTTTAAGCAGCCGTGTACACTTGGTGCTACCACTGATTCCCAAAGTGGTCCAGGTGGACCCCAGGGTCCACGGGAGCCCGATAGGGTCTACGCTTGCGTGGAAAAAAATGGGGGTCCACAACTCGTTAACGGGGGTCTATAAAAATGTATTAGGTGACCCGACTTGACTTCTCCTATGAATAAGGGAGACAATAATATATATAGGCAGACAATATTATAAGAAGCTTGACTTCTCCTATGAATATAGGAAGACAATATTATAAGAAGCTCAGCAATTGTTTTTGTAAGAACTTGCATATTCCATATTCAGAAAGAGCGTGTCAAGACTCGCCGATGCCGCGCCGCCCGCCCGCCTAGTTAAAGTCGTGTCTGAACTTGCATGAACTTGTTGGATTTTTTCTTTAATATAAATACGAATGCGAATGATAAACATTACTCAGTTGTTTCCGAATTTCAAAAAGAAAGTGTACCTATATAAGTGTTCACCAGTGACGGAAGTAGTTTTCAGACTTTTGAAAATTAAAGTGAATTGATATTATTGTTTGCCAGTGTTGGAAAAGTAAGTACCTACCTATCTATTTGTTAGCAACTTGTATCTTAAAAGCCACTTCTATTATGTTTGTTAAATCATTTTAAGATTACTTAACAAACATTTTTTCATATTTACAGGTAAGTAATTGATACGAAACATGGCTGAATCTAAGAAGAAGTGTCGACAGT
Organism: Abscondita cerata; assembly: GCA_030710515.1. NCBI lineage: Eukaryota > Metazoa > Arthropoda > Insecta > Coleoptera > Lampyridae > Abscondita > Abscondita cerata. Next base: position 269,109 of record JALBCR010002486.1, on the reverse strand, counting down.
ACAGTGTTGAATATTTGAAATTTGGTTTTCTTCCATCAAATACAGACAAGCGATTGCCCATGTGTCTTTTATGCAACAAAGTCTTGAGCAATGACTCTATGAAACCATCGAAGCTGGAAGATCATCTAAGAAGGTGTCATCCTGACAAAATAGGTAAGGATTTGAAATATTTCCAAACATTGAAGGAAAAGTATGAAAAGAGACCCACCGTGCATAGTATGTTCGCTTCAACGTCTGAAAGCAACGACGATGGCTTGCGGGCATCTTACAATATCTCATTACTTATAGCAAAATCTGGGAAACCGCATACCATTGGAGAGGAGTTAATTTTGCCTGCTGTTGAAGAGGTCTTAAAAACTGTCCTGCACAAATCTTCATTTGACATACTTAAAAGAATTCCTTTGAGTAACAACACTGTACAAAGACGTATTGATGAAATGAGCTCTGATGTTGAAAGTTTCTTGTGTAATTATCTGCAAACAACTCATTTTTCTATTCAACTGGACGAGTCAACTTACCTGGCAATGAAGCATTATTATTGGCATATGTCTGATTTATCAAAGGCGAACAAATGTTTGAAGAGTTACTATTCGCGAAAACTTTGAAGACTGACACTAAAGGTGAATCAATTTTTAATGTTCTGAATGATTTTTTTACGGAAAAATCAATTGCATTCACAAACATTATTTCGGTGGCAACAGATGGAGCTCCTGCCATGGTCGGGCGATATCGTGGGTTTATAAGTCATCTTAAAAGGATTATACCAGAGGTAATTGCAATTCACTGTGTCATCCACCGACAACATCTAGTAGCGAAAAATTGAGTGATAGATTGCACCAAGCGCTTCAATTTGTGATTAATGCAGTTAACAAAATAAGAAGCAATGCATTAAATACGCTATTTGCACAGTTGTGCGAAGAAAATGATGAGGACTTCCAACGATTGCTGCTACATACCGAAGTACGCTGGTTGTCGAAAGGTGCATGTCTATCAAGATTCTATTTGCTTTTCGACTCTGTTTTAGAGTTTCTGAACACTAAAGATCCTGTTTTAAAAGAAAACCTCATGAATTTCAAAGCAGACATTGCGTATTTGACAGATTTGTTCAAAAAATTCAATGACCTCAACCTACAGTTACAAGGGGACAGCCTCAATTTGATAAAAACAAAGAGTGAAATTTCAGCTTTTCTTGGTAAACTGAAACTTATGAAGCAAAATATTGGTCGACGTGAATTTTCCCAGTTTCCAAATTTATCGCAGGTAGAATGCCTCGACGAAGATATTCAGACGTATGTTCAACATTTGATTGCCCTGTATGATGATTTTAAAATCAGATTTGAAGACATTCTGTCGATGGATATACCACCATGGATAATAAATCCATATGATGAAACTGAAGTGGAAAATGTGGTACTGCAAGAAGAGCTACTCGAGCTTAGCACTAATGAGGAGCTCAAAGTAGCATTCAAAAGAGGGTATCAATCATTTTGGCTGCAGGCACAAATACCTGAAAATATCCAGGACTGTGGGGAATTGTGCAAAAATTTCATAGCGTTTCCTTCGTCATATCTTGTCGAACGCAGTTTTAGTGCCGTAACAAACTTGTTGACAAAAAAACGGAGCAGATTAAATATTACAGAGCGAGGAGATTTACGGTTATACTTAACTAAACTCAAGCCAAATATTGATAATTTGCTGTCAATTCACCAAGTACATCCCTCATTAAAATTATAACTTTATCTCAGATTACAATGGTAATCTGAGATAAAGTTAACATCAAATATGTGATTATTATTTTAAATGCAGTCGCAATATAATTAAAGTTTTGATTATATTGCGACTGTTTTTAAAATAATAACCTATTATTTAGTTTTGATGTTAAATTTGATTCTACTAAGACTGTTATAACAACATAATTAAAAGTGTAGTAATTTTTGTGTTTGAATAAATAGCTACAAAACAAGAAAATATTTATTTTTACTTTTACCACTCTGAAGTGGGAGATTATTGGTTTTTGTACTGTGAGTCAATCTTAGAATACAAAAAGTAAAGTAGGAATCCAACTGTTGGATGAAGACGCTTTTTAGACTGGCTTTGAAACTTAGCTTGAATGACAATACTCACAGCATAATCAAAGCAATATAAATTCTCACCTTTTTTCGAAAACTTTCAACTCATAGTTGATTGAAAATAGCCACAAACACAGATTTATATAGACATATACTTTTTTTTCGGGTTTTGGAAGTAAGTTAGTAAATGTAATAGTTGCTGCAGGGGGTCCACCAGATCCAGCAAAATGTTTAAAGTGTTCTATGAGAAAGTATGGGAACAACTGATGTAGTGAAAACACCCGAAAATGGTTTTATGCTTAAAGAATTAGCTTTGTAAAATGGGGTTTGTTTTTCACATTACGTTTTTGCATCCGTATCCACTTGGTGTGCTACCACTAAAATTTGAAAAGCAAGTTTTATGGTTAATGTATCATCATTATATTGTGGGATTAGTTATTGATGTGTTTTAAAACAACTGAAATGGTTTTACACTTAAAGAATGGGCTGTATATGATGGGTTTGTTTTTCACATTACGTATTTAAGCAGCCGTATCCACTTGGTGTGCTACCACTGGAATTTAAAAGCAAGTTTCATGGTTATTGCATCATCATCATTGTATTGATTGAGATTGGTTATTGATGTAGTGTTTTAAAACACTCGAAAATGGTTTTACGCTTAAAGAATGGGCTGTATATGATTGGGTTTGTTCTTCACATTACGTGTTTGAGCATCGTATTAACTTGGTGTGCTACCACTGGAATTTAAAAAGCAAGTTTTATGGTTATTGCATCATCATCATTGTATTGATTGGGATTGGTTATTGCTGTAGTGTTTTAAAACACCCGAAAATGGTTTTATGCTTAAAGAATTAGCTTTGTATAATGGGATTTGTTTTTCACATTACGTTTTTAAGCATCCGCATTAACTTGGTGTGCTACTACTAAAATTTGAAAAGCAAGTTTTATGGTTAATGTATCATCATCATTATATTGTGTGGGATTAGTTATTGATGTGTTTTAAAACACCTGAAAATGGGTTTACGCTTAAAGAATTGGCTGTATATGATGGGGTTTGTTTTTCATTACGTGTTTAAGCAGCCGTATCCACTTTGTGCTACCACTGGAATTTAAAAAGCAAGTTTCATGGTTATTGCATCATCATCATTGTATTGATTGAGATTGGTTATTGATGTAGTGTTTTAAAACACTCGAAAATGGTTTTACGCTTAAAGAATGGGCTGTATATGATGGGTTTGTTTTTCACATTACGTATTTAAGGCCGTATCCACTTGGTGTGCTACCACTGAAATTTAAAAGCAAGTTTCATGGTTATTGCATCATCATCATTGTATTGATTGGGATTGGTTATTGATGTAGTTTTAAAACACCTGAAAATGGTTTTAACTTAAAGAATGGGCTGTATATGATGGGATTTGTTTTTCACATTACGTATTTAAGCAGCCGTATCCACTTGGTGTGCTACCACTGGAATTTAAAAGCAAGTTTCATGGTTATTGCATCATCATCATTGTATTGATTGGGATTGGTTATTGATGTAGTGTTTAAAACACTCGAAAATGGTTTTACGCTTAAAGAATGGGCTGTATATGATTGGGTTTGTTCTTCACATTACGTGTTTAAGCATCGTATAACTTGGTGTGCTACCACTGGAATTTAAAAGCAAGTTTTATGGTTATTGCATCATCATCATTGTATTGATTGGGATTGGTTATTGATGTAGTGTTTTAAAACACTCGAAAATGGTTTTACGCTTAAAGAATGAGCTGTATATGATTGGTTTGTTTTTCACATTACGTGTTTAAGCATCGTATCCACTTGGTGTGCTACCACTGAATTTAAAAAGCAAGTTTATGGTTATTGCATCATCATCATTGTATTGATTGGGATTGGTTATTGATGTAGTGTTTTAAAACACTCGAAAATGGTTTTACGCTTAAAGAATGGGCTGTATATGATGGGGTTTGTTTTTCACATTACGTGTTTAAGGAGCCGTATCCACTTGGTGTGCTACCACTGAAATTTAAAAAGCAAGTTTCATGGTTATTGCATCATCATCATTGTATTGATTGAGATTGGTTATTGATGTAGTGTTTTAAAACAGTCGAAAATGGTTTTACGCTTAAAGAATGGACTGTATATGATGGGGTTTGTTTTCACATTACGTGTTTAAGCACCGTATCCACTTGGTGTGCTACCACTGATTTTAAAAAGTGTTTCGTTATTGCATCATCATCATTGTATTGATTGGGATTAGGTATTGATGTAGTTTTTTGAAATGCTCAAAATGGTTTTTCGTCTAAAGAATCGCTGAATATGATGGGGTTTGTTTTTCACATTACGTGTTTAAGCAGCCGTATACACTTGGTGTGCTACCACTAAAATTTGAAAAGCAAGTTTTATGGTTAATGTATCATCATCATTTTATTGATTGGGATTAGTTATTGATGTAGTGTTTTAAAACACCCGAAAATGGTTTTATGCTTAAAGAATTAGCTTTGTAAAATGGGGTTTGTTTTTCACATTACGTTTTTAAGCATCCGTATCCACTTGGTGTGCTACCACTAAAATTTGAAAAGCAAGTTTTATGGTTAATGTATCATCGTCATTATATTGTGTGGGATTAGTTATTGATGTGTTTTAAAACAACTGAAAATGGTTTTACACTTAAAGAATGGGCTGTATATGATGGGGTTTGTTTTTCATTACGTATTTAAGCAGCCGTATCCACTTGTGCTACCACTGGAATTTAAAAAGCAAGTTTCATGGTTATTGCATCATCATCATTGTATTGATTGAGATTGGTTATTGATGTAGTGTTTTAAAACACTCGAAAATGGTTTTACGCTTAAAGAATGGGCTGTATATGATTGGGTTTGTTCTTCACATTACGTGTTTAAGCATCGTATTAACTTGGTGTGCTACCACTGGAACTTAAAAAGCAAGTTTCATGGTTATTGCATCATCATCATTGTATTGATTGAGATTGGTTATTGATGTAGTGTTTTAAAACAGTCGAAAATGGTTTTACGCTTAAAGAATGGACTGTATATGATGGGGTTTGTTCTTCACATTACGTGTTTAAGCACCGTATCCACTTGGTGTGCTACCACTGGATTTTAAAAAGTAAGTTTAATGGTTATTGCATCATCATCATTGTATTGATTGGGATTAGGTATTGATGTAGTTTTTTGAAACACTCAAAAATGGTTTTTCGTCTAAAGAATCCGCTGAATATGATGGGGTTTGTTTTTCACATTACGTGTTTAAGCAGCCGTACACTTGGTGTGCTACCACTAAAATTTGAAAAGCAAGTTTTATGGTTATTGCATCATCGTCATTGTATTGTGTGGGATTAGTTATTGATGTAGTGTTTTAAAACACCCGAAAATGGTTTATGCTTAAAGAATTAGCTTTGTAAATGGGGTTTGTTTTTCACATTACGTTTTTAAGCATCCGTATCCACTTGGTGTGCTACCACTAAAATTTGAAAGCAAGTTTTATGGTTAATGTATCATTATATTGTGTGGGATTAGTTATTGATGTGTTTTTAAAACAACTGAAATGGTTTTACACTTAAAGAATGGGCTGTATATGATGGTTTGTTTTTCACATTACGTATTTAAGCAGCCGTATCCACTTGTGTGCTACCACTGAATTTAAAAAGCAAGTTTCATGGTTATTGCATCATCATCATTGTATTGATTGAGATTGGTTATTGATGTAGTGTTTTAAACACTCGAAAATGGTTTTACGCTTAAAGAATGGGCTGTATATGATTGGGTTTGTTCTTCACATTACGTGTTTAAGCATCGTATAACCTTGGTGTGCTACCACTGGAATTTAAAAGCAAGTTTTATAGTTATTGCATCATCATCATTGTATTGATTGGGATTGGTTATTGATGTAGTGTTTTAAAACACCCGAAAATGGTTTTGCTTAAAGAATTAGCTTTGTATAATGGGATTTGTTTTTCACATTACGTTTTTAAGCATCCGTATCCACTTGGTGTGCTACTACTAAAATTTGAAAAGCAAGTTTTATGGTTAATGTATCATCGTCATTATATTGTGGGATTAGTTATTGATGTGTTTTAAAACACCTGAAAATGGGTTTACGCCTACAGAATTGGCTGTATATGATGGGGTTTGTTTTTCACATTACGTGTTTAAGCAGCCGTATCCACTTGGTGTGCTACCACTGGAATTTAAAAGCAAGTTTCATGGTTATTGCATCATCATCATTGTATTGATTGAGATTGGTTATTGATGTAGTGTTTTAAAACACTGAAAATGGTTTTACGCTTAAAGAATGGGCTGTATATGATGGGGTTTGTTTTTCACATTACGTATTTAAGGAGCCGTATCCACTTGGTGTGCTACCACTGAAATTAAAAAGCAAGTTTCATGGTTATTGCATCATCATCATTGTATTGATTGAGATTGGTTATTGATGTAGTGTTTTAAAACACCCGAAAATGGTTTTACACTTAAAGAATGGGCTGTATATGATGGGGTTTGTTTTTCACATTACGTATTTAAGCAGCCGTATCCACTTGGTGTGCTACCACTGGAATTTAAAAGCAAGTTTCATGGTTATTGCATCATCATCATTGTATTGATTGAGATTGGTTATTGATGTAGTGTTTTAAAACACTCGAAAATGGTTTTACGCTTAAAGAATGGGCTGTATATGATTGGGTTTGTTCTTCACATTACGTGTTTAAGCATCGTATTAACTTGGTGTGCTACCACTGGAATTTAAAAAGCAAGTTTTATGGTTATTGCATCATCATCATTGTATTGATTGGGATTGGTTATTGATGTAGTGTTTTAAAACACTCGAAAATGGTTTTACGCTTAAAGAATGAGCTGTATATGATTGGGTTTGTTCTTCACATTACGTGTTTGAGCATCGTATTAACTTGGTGTGCTACCACTGGAATTTAAAAAGCAAGTTTTATGGTTATTGCATCATCATCATTGTATTGATTGGGAACGGTTATTGATGTAGTGTTTTAAAACACTCGAAAATGGTTTTACGCTTAAAGAATGGGCTGTATATGATGGGGTTTGTTTTTCACATTACGTAAGCAGCCGTATCCACTTGGTGTGCTACCACTGAAATTTAAAAGCAAGTTTCATGGTTATTGCATCATCATCATTGTATTGATTGAGATTGGTTATTGATGTAGTGTTTTAAAACACTCGAAAATGGTTTTACGCTTAAAGAATGGGCTGTATATGATTGGGTTTGTTCTTCACATTACGTGTTTAAGCATCGTATCCACTTGGTGTGCTACCACTGGAATTTAAAAAGCAAGTTTTATGGTTATTGCATCATCATCATTGTATTGATTGGGATTGGTTATTGATGTAGTGTTTTAAAACACCTGAAAATGGTTTTATGCTTAAAGAATGGGCTGTGTATGATGGGATTTGTTTTTCACATTACGTGTTTAAGCATCCGTATTAACTTGGTGTGCTACCACTGAAATTTAAAAGCAAGTTTTATGGTTATTGCATCATCATCATTGTATTGATTGGGATTGGTTATTGATGTAGTGTTTTAAAACACTCGAAAATGGTTTTACGCTTAAAGAATGAGCTGTATATGATTGGGTTTGTTCTTCACATTACGTGTTTGAGCATCGTATCCACTTGGTGTGCTACCACTGGAATTTAAAAAGCAAGTTTATGGTTATTGCATCATCATCATTGTATTGATTGGGATTGGTTATTGATGTAGTGTTTTAAAACACTCGAAAATGGTTTTACGCTTAAAGAATGGGCTGTATATGATGGGGTTTGTTTTCACATTACGTGTTTAAGCACCGTATCCACTTGGTGTGCTACCACTGGATTTTAAAAAGTAAGTTTCATGGTTATTGCATCATCATCATTGTATTGATTGGGATTAGGTATTGATGTAGTTTTTTTAAATGCTCAAAAATGGTTTTTCGTCTAAAGAATCCGCTGAATATGATGGGGTTTGTTTTTCACATTACGTGTTTAAGCAGCCGTATACACTTGGTGTGCTACCACTGAAATTTAAAAAGCAAGTTTCATGGTTATTGCATCATCACTGTATTGATTGGAGATTGGTTATTGATGTAGTGTTTTAAAACAGTCGAAAATGGTTTTACGCTTAAAGAATGGACTGTATATGATGGGGTTTGTTCTTCACATTACGTGTTTAAGCACCGTATCCACTTGGTGTGCTACCACTGATTTAAAAAGTAAGTTTCATGGTTATTGCATCATCATCATTGTATTGATTGGGATTAGGTATTGATGTAGTTTTTTTAAACACTCGAAAATGGTTTTTCGTCTAAAGAATCCGCTGAATATGATGGGGTTTGTTTTTCACATTACGTGTTTAAGCAGCCGTATACACTTGGTGTGCTACCACTAAAATTTGAAAAGCAAGTTTTATGGTTAATGTATCATCGTCATTTTATTGTGTGGGATTAGTTATTGATGTAGTGTTTTAAAACACTCGAAAATGGTTTTACGCTTAAAGAATGGGCTGTATATGATGGGGTTTGTTTTTCACATTACGTATTTAAGGAGCCGTATCCACTTGGTGTGCTACCACTGAAATTTAAAAAGCAAGTTTCATGGTTATTGCATCATCATCACTGTATTGATTGAGATTGGTTATTGATGTAGTGTTTTAAAACAGTCGAAAATGGTTTTACGCTTAAAGAATGGACTGTATATGATGGGGTTTGTTCTTCACATTACGTGTTTAAGCACCGTATCCACTTGGTGTGCTACCACTGGATTTTAAAAAGTAAGTTTCATGGTTATTGCATCATCATCATTGTATTGATTGGGATTAGGTATTGATGTAGTTTTTTTTTGAAATGCTCAAAAATGGTTTTTCGTCTAAAGAATCCGCTGAATATGATGGGGTTTGTTTTTCACATTACGTGTTTAAGCAGCCGTATACACTTGGTGTGCTACCACTAAAATTTGAAAAGCAAGTTTTATGGTTAATGTATCATCGTCATTTTATTGGGATTAGTTATTGATGTAGTGTTTTAAAACACCCGAAAATGGTTTTATGCTTAAAGAATTAGCTTTGTAAATGGGGTTTGTTTTTCACATTACGTTTTTAAGCATCCGTATCCACTTGGTGTGCTACCACTAAAATTGAAAAGCAAGTTTATGGTTAATGTATCATCGTCATTATATTGTGTGGGATTAGTTATTGATGTGTTTTAAAACAACTGAAATGGTTTTACACTTAAAGAATGGGCTGTATATGATGGGGTTTGTTTTTCACATTACGTATTTAAGCAGCCGTATCCACTTGGTGTGCTACCACTGGAATTTAAAAGCAAGTTTCATGATTATTGCATCATCATCATTGTATTGATTGGGATTGGTTATTGATGTAGTGTTTTAAAACACTCGAAAATGGTTTTACGCTTAAAGAATGGACTGTATATGATGGAGTTTGTTCTTCACATTACGTGTTTAAGCACCGTATCCACTTGTGTGCTACCACTGGAATTTAAAAAGTAAGTTCCATGGTTATTGCATCATCATCATTGTATTGATTGGGATTAGGTATTGATGTAGTTTTTTTAAATGCTCAAAAATGGTTTTTCGTCTAAAGAATCCGCTGAATATGATGGGGTTTGTTTTTCACATTACGTGTTTAAGCAGCCGTATACACTTGGTGTGCTACCACTGAAATTTAAAAGCAAGTTTTATGGTTATTGCATCATCATCATTGTATTGATTGGGATTGGTTATTGATGTAGTGTTTTAAAACACCCGAAAATGGTTTTATGCTTAAAGAATTAGCTTTGTATAATGATTTGTTTTTCACATTACGTTTTTAAGCATCCGCATTAACTTGTGTGTACCACTAAAATTTAAAAAGCAAATTTCATTGTTATTGCATCATCATCATTGTATTGATTGGGATTGGTTATTGATGTAGTGTTTTAAAACACTCGAAAATGGTTTTATGCTTAAAGAATGGGCTGTATATGATGGGGTTTGTTTTACATTACGTGTTTAAGCAGCCTTATCCACTTGGTGTGCTACTACTTAAATTTATAAAGCAAGTTTTATGGTTAATGTATCATCGTCATTATATTGTGTGGGATTAGTTATTGATGTGTTTTAAAACACCTGAAAATGGTTTTACGCCTGCAGAATTGGCTGTGTTAAGTTTCGAAAACCGTTTGCTGTAAGGGTGGGGAACCTAGTTAAGTCTGCTGTACATATTTTTAGGTGTGTATTACAGTCCGCTCAATGAAGAAGGTGAAGTAAAATAAATAAGTTAGTTTCAACATGTCGTTTGTATTTATTGGGTAACCCAACATATGGTCAATCGAGCCGAATTAGAAAATCCATTCTACAAGGGGACCAGTTGGCGGCACCGTCTACAGTACAAAATTAATCTACACAGCGGCATTGGATCAAGGTAGCGGGTCACTGTGGGTTATTGGATTCAAGCATTATTAAAGTGTCTGTTCTTTTCCTTATTATAGTTGTAACAAATGACGTGTTTTAAAGCTTACTTAAATGCATTTTAGAAAAGATAATATTTCTAAAGGGAACATATTAGAATTAGAGACTAGGGTATTGGCATTAGAGTCATGTTTTGGGAATTTAGTAATATTCAATCAGAAATTGAGGACATGTGCGACGAAAAGGGTTTAAACAAATATTACGGAAGAGGAAGTTTGAAAGAATATTATGTAATTATATCAAATGCCAAATCGGAAATAATTAAATTAAAAGAAACAGGGCAGTCAGATGAAAGCGGTGTTAGGGAATCGGATTATGGTAGTATTAGGAGTAATCAGGTTAAACTTCCTAATATCAATTGCAAACGTTTCGGGGTGAATATGAAAATTGGGTAGAGTTTAAAATATTTTACATCAATGGTATAATAATAATCGAATAACACAAATTGAAAAGCTTCATTACTTAAAACTAGTCTGCAAGGTCAAGCAGCGCAAATAATTAAATCTCTTGAGATAAGCGAGGTAAATTAAAGTTGCTTGGAAGCTAGTGTGCGATAGATACGATAATAAGAAATTACTGGTAAACAATCACATAAAAGCTCTTTAATTTGCCATGGGTAAAGTCAGAATCTGCATCGGAATTGAGACATTTAGTGGACGAGTTTTCAAAACATTTTTGGCATTAGAAACTTTAGGTCAACCGGTATACGAATATACGCTTTTAATATATATGATTACAAACAAAGTAGATAAACAAACAAAACGAGAATGGGGAACTTAGCACGGTAAACGAGGAATTTCCAAGTATTGAAAACTTAAAAGTATTTTTAAACAGTCGGTGCGGATTATTAGAAACTTTAGGAAACGAATACAATTTGTGCATTAGTAATAGCTTTGGGAATAGTAAACCAAGAAACGTAACCAATTTTATTTTCAAAGGACAAACCCAGCTTTACGCGTAAATGTTTGTATTGTTCACATGACGGACACGCCATTTACAACTGCGAAAAATTTCTAAATTTAAGTGCTGCAGGTAGAACGGAAGAGGTTAAGAAACTTAATATGTGCATAAATTGTTTAAAGCCGGGTCACTACAGCATGGAATGCAATGCTATGAGTTGTAGAAAGTGTAGAAAAGGCATCATACGTTATTACATTTTATAATACGGTTAGGGATAATAGCAATAATAATCAAACGATAGTTAGGAACAAGTAACGATGAGGCACAACCAAGTATATCAACGGTATCTAATTGTAGTAGTGTTCAGGGACAACAAGTTTTGTTATCAACGGCGGTTTACAAATAAGAAATAATAAAGGAGAATATATTTTGTGTAGAGCATTATTGGACAGTGGATCGGAAAGTAGTTTTATTACAAATGATCTTTGTGGAAAGTTAAACTTACCATTAGTAAAAGTTAATTTGTCGATAGTAGGAATCAATCACAGTTTATCAAAGGTCCAATTTCAATGCAATACGGAAATAAAATCGTGTAATAGTCGGTTTAAACAAATCTATCGTGTTTCGTTATCGGTAAAATCACAGATAAGATTCCATCAAGATCATATGAGTTATCAACATTCAAAATTCCAAATAATATAAGGTTAGCGGATAACGGGTTTTACAAAGAAAACAAAATTGATATGTTGATCGGGTCTAATCTTTTGGGACTTAATATCATTTGAGAAAATCAGTTAGGAAATAATTTACCAACTCTTCAGAAAACCGAATTAGGCTGGATAGTAGCAGGGCAATTTCTTTACAGTAGGGAAAATCAACGTAATATTGTATGTAACTTAGCTGTAAATGAAAATTTGAGTATTGAACAACAATTATCAAAATTTTGGGAAATAGAAGAATGTCAAAACAAACAAAATTATTTTTCAGAAGAAGATAAATATTGTGAGCATCACTTTAAAACAACCACGGAGCGTGATAATAATGGGCGATTTATTGTTTCAATACCATTTAAAACAACCAACTCCTACAGGTAATTCGATAAATATAGCTATTAAAAGATTTTTAAACTTGAAAGGAAATTAGAAAAAATAGTCAATTACGGGTTGAATATATAAAGTTTATGAGAATATGAGGAGTTAGGTCATATGACAAAGATTCAGATACCAAGTAATAGAAATGATAGGGATAATTACTATTTACCACATCACGGGGTTTTAATAATATAGTTTAACTACCAGGTTGAGAGTGGTGTTTGACGGGTCTTGTAAAACGTCTAATGGTGTAGCACTCAATGATATACAATATACAGGTCCAATTATTCAACAAGACTTATTTAACATTTTAATAAGGTTTAGGTGTTACAAATATGTTTATCGGCGGATAGAAAAATGTATAGACAAGTGTTGGTCAAATCCGAGCAACAACAGTTACAAATGATTGTGTGGAGAGAGGAAACGTCACAAAAATTAGAACATTATAAATTAAACACGATCACGTACGGTACAGGGTCAGCTTGTATCTTGCTATTAGATCATTACAAGAAATTGCGCATATAAATAAAGACATCTATAGAACAGCGTCTAGGGTAATTTTAGAAGATTTCTATGTCGTACGACTTGCTAATAGCTTGCGATACAAAGGACGCAGCAATTAGTTTATATAAAGAATTAAATTTTAATGTTAAATTCAGCATGTTTTTAATTTGAGGAAATGGGTAAGTAATTGTGAGGAAATAAATCAACATTTAGGGAAAGATAGTAGTCAATGTTCAAGATCGATAGATTCAAACTTTAATAAAAGGACATTAGGGTTAATTTGGGACTATAAAAAGATGTATTAAACTATGACACTAATAATAATATGGGGATACAACATAACCCCACGAAACAGGACATATTATCATATATATCAAAATTATACGATCCTTTAGGTTTGGTAGGCCCATATGTAGTAACGGGAAAAAATTCTAATGCAAAAATTATGGGGGAGTAAGGTAGATTGGAATGATCCAATACCACAAACAATGAAAAGGAATGGAATGAATTTTTAAAGGATTTTTTGAATTTAAACAAGGTTAATATTCAGCGATGTGTTATTGGTACTATTTACGATCAAATTGAATTGCATTGTTTTTGTGATAGTTCAGAAGTAGCATATGGGGCATGTGTACCTACGAGTAGTCAACGGAGAAAATATTTATTGCAATTTACTGGCGGCTAAATCACGAGTAGCTCCATTGAAAAGTACCACAATTCCACGTTTAGAATTGTGCGGGGCTCTCCTTGCGGCTAATTTAGTAACAAAATAAGAAAGGCTTTACAAATAAAATTTGATAAGATTATTTATTGGTGTGATTCAAATATCGTATTATGTTGGTTACGTATGCCTTTAGTTAAATTAAAACCGTTTGTTGCAAATCGGGTATCGGAAATTATTGAATTGACAAACGTTAATGATTGGAAATATGTAAATACTAAAGACAATCCTGCGGATTTAATATCTAGGGGCTCCACAGTAACAAATCTTATCAATTCTATATGGTGGAGTGGTCCATCATGGTTAGCATCACAAAATTACTGGGGGAAGGGACATTTGAGATTGAGGATCCGATAGATCTTCCAGAAGTAAGGGAAAGTAGGTTAACGATGGTGTCAAATTTACAAAATGCAGAGGTATTTCCATTTCGTTATACGTTAAATTTAACAAAATTACAACGTACAGTGGCATGGTGTTTGAGGTTTTATAAGAACTGTAAACAAAATCAAATAGGCAATTAGGAAATTTGACATTATTAGAACTAGAAAATTCAATTAAGTGTTTGATAAAATTATCGCAAATTGATAGTTATTCCAACGAGTTAGAGTATTTAAGAGACCCAAGTAGGATTAAGATAAAAACAAAATCTTATATACCTTTCACCATTTCTCGACGAGGAAGGTTTTATTAGAGTAGGAGGTAGATTAAAACATTCAAATTTTAATTATAGTAAAAATATCCATTATTGATATCAGGGAAACACATTTTATCAAGGTTAATTCTAGAAAATGAGCATGTTAGGTTATTACATGCGGGTCCGCAATTAATATTAGCATCAATACGAGATAGATTCTGGCCTACAGATGGGAAACGTTTAGCACAAAGTGTTGTACATAAATGTATTAAATGTTTTAAGGTAAATCCGCCTCATCAGACTCAGGTAATGGGTAATTTACCTAAAAATCGGGTAATCACATCGCATCCATTTTTTGCTACGGGAATTGATTACGCGGGGCCATTTACTGTAAAGGCTAAAGCAGGACGATGTAAAAGTATTTTTAAATGTTATATTTGTCTGTTCATATGCTTTACTACAAAGGCGATACACCTAGAACCTGTAACCGACTTAACTAGCGATGCTTTTATCATGACGTTTAGACGATTTATTTCGCGTCGAGGCAAACCGTCGCACGTGTACTCAGATAATGGAAGGAATTTTTGGGAGCAACATCACAATTAAAGGAATTAGGGCAATTTTTGAGAAAAATAGTGACAACTTGAGTTTAGAATTTAAAAAGACCAAATACAATGGCATTTTATACCAGCAAACAGTCCTCACTTTGGGGGATTGTGGGAGGCGGGGATCAAATCAACCAAAGGGCATTTAAAGAGAGTACTGGGAAATACGTTGGTTACTTTAGAAGGATTTATGACCATTTTATCACAGATTGAAAATATTTTAAATTCACGACCCCTGCATTCCTTATCCTCGTCTCCAAATGACTTACAACCCCTGACGCCGTCACATTTCTTGATTGGACGAAATGCATCGGCCTTACCTGAGCCAAATCTGTTAGAAGTACCAATAAACAGATTATCAAGATTCCAACATCAACAAAGGATGGTCCAACATTTTTGGCAACGTTGGTCGAAGACTATATTTGCGAACTTCAGGCAAAAACAAAATGGTGGAAGAAGACCGAAAATGTTACAGTTGGTAGTTTGGTAATCATAAAGGAAGACAATTTACCCCCTCTACAATGGAAACTTGGACGAATTTTGGAAGTCCACGAGGGAAGTGATGGTGTAGTTCGCGTAGTGTCAATAAAAACATCAAATGGTGTAACAAAACGAGCAATCAATAAAATAAGTGTACTACCAATTGACACCAATGAAGGTTAATGTAAGAATGTAATTAAAATTTTGTTGTAACAATGTAATAGATGTAGTTTATTCCATTTTATTGTAAGAAGTATGTTATGTTAAATTTTGTACTTTGAAATGTAATTTCAAGGCGGCGGAGCATGTTAAGTTTCGAAAACCGTTTGCTGTAAGGGTGGGGAACCTAGTTAAGTCTGCTGTACATATTTTTAGGGTAGTGTATTACAGTCCGCTCAATGAAGAAAGTGAAGTAAAATAAATAAGTTAGTTTCAACATGTCGTTTGTATTTATTGGGTAACCCAACAGGCTGTA
The DNA here is from genome assembly GCA_030710515.1 of Abscondita cerata. Lineage (NCBI taxonomy): Eukaryota > Metazoa > Arthropoda > Insecta > Coleoptera > Lampyridae > Abscondita > Abscondita cerata. Next base: position 253,138 of record JALBCR010002486.1, on the reverse strand, counting down.
TATGATGATGTTTGTTTTCACATAAATTATATACTTGATGTGCTACCACTGAAATTTAAAAAGCAAGTTTCATGGTTTTGTATCATCATCATTGTATTGATTGGGATTGGTTATTGATGTAGTGTTTTAAAACACTCGAAAATGGTTTTACGCTTAAAGAATGGGCTGTATATGATGGGGTTTGTTTTCACATTACGTGTTTAAGCAGCCGTATCCACTTGGTGTGCTACCACTGGAATTTAAAAAGCAAGTTTTATGGTTATTGCATCATCATCATTGTATTGATTGGGATTGGTTATTGATGTAGTGTTTTAAAACACTCGAAAATGGTTTTACGCTTAAAGAATGGGCTGTATATGATGGGGTTTGTTTTTCACATTACGTATTTAAGCAGCCGTATCCACTTGGTGTGCTACCACTGGAATTTAAAAAGCAAGTTTCATGGTTATTGCATCATCATCATTGTATTGATTGGGATTGGTTATTGATGTAGTGTTTTAAAACACTCGAAAATGGTTTTACGCTTAAAGAATGGGCTGTATATGATGGGGTTTGTTTTTCACATTACGTGTTTAAGCACCGTATCCACTTGGTGTGCTACCACTGGAATTTAAAAGCAAGTTTCATGGTTATTGCATCATCATCATTGTATTGATTGGGATTGGTTATTGATGTAGTGTTTTAAAACACTCGAAAATGGTTTTACGCTTAAAGAATGGGCTGTATATGATGGGGTTTGTTTTTCACATTACGTGTTTAAGCAGCCGTATCCACTTGGTGTGCTACCACTGAAATTTAAAAAGCAAGTTTCATGGTTATTGCATCATCATCATTGTATTGATTGGGATTGGTTATTGATGTAGTGTTTTAAAACACTCGAAAATGGTTTAATGCTTAAAGAATGGGCTGTATATGATGGGGTTTGTTTTTACATTACGTGTTTAAGCAGCCGTATCCACTTGGTGTGCTACCACTGAAATTTAAAAGCAAGTTTCATGGTTATTGCATCATCATCATTGTATTGATTGGGATTGGTTATTGATGTAGTGTTTTAAAACACTCGAAAATGGTTTTACGCTTAAAGAATGGGCTGTATATGATGGGGTTTGTTTTTCACATTACGTGTTTAAGCAGCCGTATCCACTTGGTGTGCTACCACTGAAATTTAAAAAGCAAGTTTTATGGTTATTGCATCATCATCATTGTATTGATTGGGATTGGTTATTGGTGTAGTGTTTTAAAACACTCGAAAATGGTTTTACGCTTAAAGAATGGGCTGTATATGATGGGGTTTGTTTTTCACATTACGTGTTTAAGCAGCCGTATCCACTTGGTGTGCTACCACTGGAATTTAAAAGCAAGTTTCATGGTTATTGCATCATCATCATTGTATTGATTGGGATTGGTTATTGATGTAGTGTTTTAAAACACTCGAAAATGGTTTTATGCTTAAAGAATGGGCTGTATATGATTAGGTTTGTTTTTCACATTACGTGTTTAAGCAGCCGTATCCACTTGGTGTGCTACCACTGAAATTTAAAAGCAAATTTCATGGTTATTGCATCATCATCATTGTATTGATTGGGATTGGTTATTGATGTAGTGTTTTAAAACACTCGAAAATGGTTTTATGCTTAAAGAATGGGCTGTATATGATGGGGTTTGTTTTTCACATTACGTGTTTAAGCAGCCGTATCCACTTGGTGTGCTACCACTGAAATTTAAAAGCAAGTTTCATGGTTATTGCATCATCATCATTGTATTGATTGGGATTGGTTATTGATGTAGTGTTTTAAAACACTCGAAAATGGTTTTATGCTTACAAAATGGGCTGCCTTATCCCCACTTGGTGTGCTACCACTGAAATTTAAAAGCAAGTTTCATGGTTATTGCATCATCATCATTGTATTGATTGGGATTAGGTATTGATGTAGTTTTTTTTTAAACGCTCAAAAATGGTTTTTCGTCTAAAGAATGTGCTGAATATGATGGGGTTTGTTTTTCACATTACGTGTTTAAGCAGCCGTATCCACTTGGTGTGCTACCACTGAAATTTAAAAGCAAGTTTCATGGTTATTGCATCATCATCATTGTATTGATTGGGATTGGTTATTGATGTAGTGTTTTAAAACACCCGAAAATGGTTTTATGCTTAAAGAATTGGCTGTGTATGATGGGGTTTGTTTTTCACATTACGTTTTTAAGCAGCCGTATCCACTTGGTGTGCTACCACTAAAATTTAAAAAGCAAGTTTTATGGTTATTGCATCATCGTCATTGTATTGTGTGGGATTAGTTATTGATGTGTTTTAAAACACTTAAAATGGTTTTACGCCTACAGAATTGGCTGTATATGATGGGGTTTGTTTTTCACATTACGTGTTTAAGCAGCTGTATCCACTTGGTGTGCTACCACTGAAATTTAAAATGCCTTCGGCTCATTTCCCAATTACGTTGCTCGTGTCTTAATAGTATTATATGCTCATTGCATAATATACTATTATTTGTATAAAACAATTCAAATAAAACAAAATGAATAAATAATTTATTATTTTTAATTCATTACATTCAGATTCATTGAAATAGTTACTCAATTCCATTTCTTCATCATTCTCTCCATCATTGCTGGCCAAATGTTTTAAAAAGACATCAATTGTATTAGACATACAATACATTTCTCATCATTAAATAGGCATCGCAGAATTCTACCCCTTCTTCATATTTTTCTTCTAGTTTTCGATAGTATCCTTCATTAAATCTTCATAAACCGTATACAACTTCGTAGAGCAGCATCTCTTGCTAAAGCTATAAATTTACTACACATTTGTTGAAGTGCACTATATACCATCAACCGCTTTTGGTCACATGCCTGCACTGTAGTACATCCACATTATTACTGATGCAAAATGTTTTGAAATAAATTATGAACAACAATTGTTATCAATAACAAAAATAAAATAAAATTTCTCTTTGCGATTAAAAAGACCTAATTAAAAATGTTTTCATTGTTTCATTATCATTCACGAGAACATATAGACACTTTCCGTGTGAGTCGTGTACACTATTTTTCCACGACCATAACTTTAATAAAGCGAAAGACTTTTTTTGTAAAAATTAAATTGTTGATAAAAATAATTGTTATAGTATATTGCTTAGCGACCATGTTATAACGTGTCATTCTATAACAAACTAGTGTGTTTTATACAAAGTATCGTAACAGGTGAACCCTAATATTTAAGGTGGCTTTCTTGATTACTATATTGTACGGAAACTGTCACTTTCGTATATGGTCGTGGGAAAAATATTTGAAAAAACTTTATCACTAGACATATTCGATTAGTTAATTTAAAAAAAAAAATGCTTTGATACTATACGGCGTCAAACAGCATTTGAAACTTGTGGTAACCAGCTCAGGACCTACAAAAAACAATTCGCATAAAATAATGTTAAGAAAAAAAAAACTAGTCCAAAAAAGTAGGATTAATTAGAGTACTGCTTTTTACAAAAACTACGTACAGGAATTATCGTCAATTTAACTCATAAATATCTAGAACCATTTTTTGAAGATTGTCTTCAATCGTTTTGGCGTCGGCTAATATTATTTCATAAAAAACAGAAAAAAAAATTAAAATAAACTCTTTATTAAAATCACTGTTGAAGGTACTGAAATTTGCGATTTTATGTTTTTTAATGCGCATAATTGCATGCTAAACAGTATCAAGTTTCCAATCACTTTTGCAACAAAAACGTACGTCAAAATGTCGACATTTCAATTAACGTCTACATGTTGAAGGAAAAAAATTAAGTTATGTGACTACTCCAACATATTTTCCTTCGGCACCTAAGGGCAATCATCATTTACTTATGATTAAAGAAAAATATGCAGTAGAAGAACACTGATGAAAAATAAACCTTTTAAATCTGCCGAATTTTTAACACAAACACAACGACCTGTAAATTCATCTATATTTGCATATCAACCAGAAGTTACCATGGTATCTTATGTTCCAAAGAAAAACCGAAGCGTCATTCTATTATCATCTGAACATCGGGATGGCATCGTTTTGGAAGAAGTAGAAACCGGAGATCATATCTCACTATAACAATACTAAGGCAGCGGTCGACACTTTGGATAAGATGGTAGCAGAATTCAGCTTCAATAGACAATCAAAAGATGCATAAAAATGCAATTTTTGCCAAGAAAGGGTACGTAAGGTACCACACCTCTTCTAAAATGTCGGTAATATACCTATCTGCTGTTAACCGAGCACCAGGTAATGGCACTAACGCTGTACGGCCTTCCACAGAGATGCCTCCCATACCATCACTGATCCTCTACCATAAGGGACACGTGGACAAAAGTTGTAGGTAGAATAACGTTCACCAGGTCGTCTGTCGGGAAGTCCATAAACTATACCGCGTCTCATCAGAGAAAACAACATTAGCTCAGTCGTGAATATCCCAATCCACATGTTCACGTGCGAATGCTAATCGTGCTACCTTGTGTTCTCTGGTGAGAAGTGGACCTCGAGCAGGAACATGGGCTCTTATCTCATCCTCTCGAAGACGGTTCCGTATAGTTTGAACAGAAAGAGGTACATTTCTAACCGCTAAAGTTCATTTTTTAAGAATCTAGCTGTGAAATGACGGGTACGCAGAGCATTTAAGCGTAGAAATCGGTCGTCTCGTAGGGTGATAGCTCTTCTGCGACCTTGCCCAGCCCTTCTTCTGTAGTTCCCAGTTTCCCTAAATCGTGCTGCAACTCTGGATACAGTTGAAGGCTGTACTCTAGTACTGTAGAATTCTTGCTACATGCCGCATACTACGGCCATCTTCCAGCAATGCTATACATTGCACGGTTTCTTCATAAGATAAGATGAAAGATGCACGTTGCTGAACATTCATAACAATGTCAGACCAAAAACTCAACCGACAAGATAATTATCTACAATAATTGAATGTTGTACTATTAACCTTTTTGAAATATTCAAAAAATCGGCAACAAAAAGTGTGTTGTTTATAATTCGTTGAGATGACAGTTTTATAATATGTCAGAAAAGCACATTTGATCAAATTAGACGAAAATAGTTTATTTAAATTATAAGTGACCAAGAATGTTCAGGGTTGCGATAATTTTTGTTCGGAGTGTAGTATACAGGGTGTTTTATGAAGACAGGAAGATACTTTAAGATATGATTTTTTGAAGTTTGACATTAAAGAAGTGTGTGTTTCAGTAGATTTCCAAAAATTGTCATGTTATCACGAATTCACATTTTTTTAAACAGGCTAATCACTTACAACAAATTTTTGGTTCCTGCAAAAAAAATTTTCTTGATCAGAAAATGTATGCGGTTATATTGCAAGATGGCATAAGCAAACGGAGTAAAGAAGATTTATTTAGCCCATTTTACGCATTTTTTAAAAGGCCGAGAGATAGTGTTATAATATGGCTAGATAATTGTACCAGTCAGAATAAAAACTGGTCATTGAACACCTTTTTAGTTAGAATGGTAAACTATGATGAAATATCAGCCACAAACATAACACTACATTATTTAGAACCGGGTCACACATTCATGTCGGCAGATATCTTCCACAACCAGGAATTATCTACGAAGACAAAGATGCAAGTCTACAATTTTGATCATTTCTCCGACTGCGTCCACGTTGTGATTTTTACAACTGGGAAAATAGGACTTCTGCGGAAATTAAAAAGACCGAAACGGTCGTCCTTATTTACCAACATGGTACAAATTATTGCTGAGCGTATCACTATAAGTTAACAGTATAAACCATCGTTTACTGAAAAAGCAACAAAAACTTTAGATATTCTGATAAATAAAATAATGGAAAAGACAGAAATTAATAATATTAAACAGTATTGCATGCTTACAGAAACTTCATGGTTTTGTCAAGACAAACAAAAGATAATACTTAATCAACCGTACTCTTTGCTATCAGAAATTCGTTTTGGAAAATTTACCTACAATTCATAACAACGAAGATTTCGATGAAACATCCGATGAGTTATAGTTATAAAAGTGTTTTAGTTACCACCTAACATTGTATTTTTTGTTCATTTTATAAAATAAACTGCGCTTTTCCGTCACTTTATATTTTTATGATAATCTACATTTAAAACAGAAAAGGATCATTTTTTGAGGTAAATGTGTAGGTAGATACTCTACTTTTCTTAAGCAACTCACCTACTGATCGTATTTATCTGCCTAGTTATTCGCCAAGTGATTCTTTAATATATAAATTAAAAAATATGCACAATCTTATTAATATAGGATAATTGTGATAACGTGAATATTACTAAAGCATATCATATTTTGTAACTACAATATCAGACATCAAGGTACATGAAAAAGATTACACGGTATAATTCTCTATTTCGCGTTAAATGTAGATACCGCGTTTTTATTAGGACGGCAGTATTTATCCGGAAAAAATAGGGACAAAATTCACACCCTATCTATGAATAAAGAAAAATATATTTCATTTACTGCATCGTTTGATTCCGATGTAAAATTCAAATTCATTGAGTCGTTTAGATTCTTAAATAGTTTTTTAGAAAACTTTGCACCGTATTTAGATGTAAATCAACTTTGTGTTATGAAAACCCAATTTCCAAATTTATCTGAAAGTCTTTTCAAATTGCTTAGAGGAAAGGAATATTTTCCTACGATTATCTAAATAGTTTGAAAAACCACGATACCCTTTAAAAAGGTTGACAAACACCAGTGTTTCAGATGTAGATTATAAACACGCCCAAACAATTTTGCATTCATTCAACATATCAAATCAAACACACCAAATCGAACTAAAACTAAATTCTGATATACACGTGTTAATGTTTGCCGAGCGCGGTATAAGAGGTGGATTACCCAATGTTCTGTAAAGCACAGTAAAAGCAATAACAATTGCTTAAACGATTACAGCCCCGAGACGCCTGACATATATCGAATTTATTTAGACATCAATAACCTCTATGGCGTTGCCGTGAGTCAATTTTGCCAGCAAGTGGCTTTAAATGGGTAAATAATAGTGAAATTGAAAATTTTAATTTATCAAACGTTCAGATCGATCTGTAGGAGATAACGGTGTCCCAAATTAAATGTTGCAGCAAATATCTCCGTTACAATAGCAACTACAAAAAAAAAATTCTTAAACAAAAATTGATCAAACTTGCCAATAATTTTTTGCTATTGCATCATATTTGAGGAAAAGTCATGGTGGAGTAAAATTTTTTTTTTTTTTAATGAAATACCCTGTAATAGCTGGATATTAGTTTCTATGGTTAATTGTTCACAAACATCGTTAGGCATATATGGCGTTAGACAATTCATGATTCGAATGATGTTGTAATATCAGTTTTAATTCTTTAGCTATCACCTTCGTTTGTTAAGTGGCCCTCATATGAAGAAAAGGCTACAGTTGCAAAATTAGTTTTCTAAATATGGCATTCGAAATGTAATAGGACCTATCTATAGTGCATATTCTGATAAAACAGCCCTCTTCTAATGGACGTGACTACTCCAAGCAGTTTGCACTTCAGACTTACAATTCATTGATTGTGATGTACGCTGGCCTGGTAGCGTGCACGATGATCGTGTTTTAAGAACTTCCGATATGTACCAAATAGCCGATCATTTTTATTATTGGCGATTCCGCATATCCTTGCAAACGCTGATTGATGCCACCCTTTCGTAATAATGATCACTTAACACAACTTTAAATACACTACAATACTATTAAAAGGACGTGTCAGAAGATTAAAAGATATGTTAGTACGTGAGCACATTGCTGACTATACAAAAACAATTTTTGCATGCTGTGTATTGGCTCTTTCGCCAAGAAATTGTTGCATGATTTCATACTAGTCCCATCTTTACTTTCTTCTTCTGTTCGATTATTGTGGTCCTTAATTTCTTTACATCGTGCTGTTAAAGTATTCATTCTGTTGTTACATTGATCACTAGTGAAACTGTATCTCTTAGTTTTCATTGCACAGGCAATTTTTTTATAAAAGTCAGTTTTTCGCATTTTATTGATCTCTAATTCATCTTGATTTTGCTGACATAAGTTTAACAACATTAGAGTTTCTTTTTTATCTCATCCAGTTTTTGGCTGGGAGATGGATTTAGTTCAAATAATTTAAGATTTAAAGGACAACGCAAGAATAATAATAACTTGCCACAATCAAACTTTGAGCTCGCCAGTTCGAAACACAACTTTGAGGTTAAAGTAGCAGTTATGCCGCCTTTTCATACATTCCATTTTCACCCACAATTTTGTCTCTACCATCAAATTTGATCGAATGAGGGGTGGAAACGGTGGAGTTAGATTGGTGCAATAAAACGATAGGCAACTCCTTCTGGTGGAAAAATCTTAGCAATAAAACGCGACTATAAACACAATTTTAATGGTTAACTTAAATATATTGTTTAGTTGATTAGACACTGACAGTTACTTTTTTCAACAGATATTTTGCTGATACAGCGCACAGAAGCAAACATTGGACCCGGAAAATATGCCAACTAAAGTTAAAAATTAATAGTGAGAATGCATCCACCAATCACAATACAAATTGCCGTAGCGGTATATTCGTCGACGAAAGTTTGTTTGTTGTTGTTTTCGCTGCTCACGAGCTTGTTATTTCGTTCATTTTCGTCTTATTTGTTTCTCTGAGTGTACTAACTTAGAGCACAGCGACATTGTACCCGCCCACCAGGTCGCATGTTTGCTTCTGTGTACTGTATATTGATTGATGTTAGGATATCTCAGTTGGTGACCGGTAACTTATGTGACATTTTCCGTATAAAATCTACATTTTAGAAAAAAAATTAACAGATTTAGATTTTCGTAATTGAAGTTTCCACTATATTGCCACTTTACAATATCCTAATACTAAAAACTTTAAAAAATAAGTTTTCAGAAAATAGGTGGGTACAGTAACGTAACAAATTATACGAGAACTGACCAACTAGCAAAAACCCAACTATTCTACCCGAAGTGGTGACAATGAAACTATGCTTTGAAGTATACCCGCTCCAAAATCGATATACAACAATTTCAACATTATAGTAAAGTATGAGTAGAAAAAAGCTTGTATCACGAAAATAATTCAGTTAGGGTATAGGCACATGATATATCAGCGGATAGGTAATTAAATTCTGCAGCGAATGAGAATATAAAAAAAATCGCTTGGGATTTAAAAAAATTGACCCCTTGACAATTTTAATTTTTTTAACTACCGTTACTGCCGGACCTCCCCTAGAAATAAATTTCAAAAATGTCTAATACTTAAAACATAGTACAATACCATGTCTAACTTCCACCATCATATATTTGTATTTCATGTTATTCTTCGATTCTTTTATCTTCATTTTTCTTTCTTGTTTTTGATTGTCTTTGTCCCTTTGTGTTATCTCTTCTTCCATCCTTCTCCATTCCTCCCTCATTCTTCTTACCTCATCTGTAGCATAACCGCCTCTTCTATAGTATGCTCTTCTCTCTTCTTCTCCGTGCTTTGTTCTTTGCCATTCTACCTCCTTCCAACATTCATATAGAATTTCATTTTCTTTTCTATCTTCCATCCTTTCCTCGAATCTTATTCCTCTCCTCCCTGCTTGTATTTCTATTTTTATTTCTCCCTCTATTAAATATCCTGGTGTTTCCCTCTCCAAACCTAGTGTCCATCTCCATAATTGTTCCATTATATACAGGGTGATTTATACCACGAGACAAAAATGAAAATATGTGTTCACAGTTTGATTCTAAGCAAAAATGCGAAATATTTTTTTCCAATCGGCCTTTGTTTTCGAGATATCGAGGTTCAAACTTTTAAAAGACCTGGTCTCAAGTTTCACACAAAAATAATAGTAGGCAATATGAAAACTTCATTATTTAAAAACCTTGTAACTGTAACACAAAGAAGAACCAATACCTTTTACAAAGTATGTTCGAAAAGTCCACCGCCAGCTGTGATGCAAGCCTGGCAAACGTAAAACCAGTTATAAACTGCAGCAAAGTCTTGTTGATTTTCAACTTCAGTGCAGCATTCACAATTCTGTCGTGTAATTGTTCTTCATTGCGAATTTCCTCTGTATACACTAGTTGTTTTACGTGGCCCCAGAAGAAAAAATCCAATGGATTTAGATCTGGCAACCTAGCGGGCCACTGAACTGGAGCGCGCGTACCTATCCACCTTCCATTAAAATGGTTATCTAACCATTCCACAACAACCCTTGCAGCACGTGGTGGCGCACCATCGTGCTGATACCACATACGTTGCGCAACACAAGTGGAACATCTGCTAACAACTCGTGCAAGTGATCATCCAATAATTCTAAGTAGGACGCAGTATTGACATGACGCGGCAGAATTTTTTTATTGGCAGTAGACGATCGTTGAAAATCCACACCACGTATTAATCGAAAATCTACGTTGAAAATTATGTCGTCTAAATGCGTGCGGATTTTGTACTGACCATCCATACATGCTCATTGTGACCATTGATACCATTTCTAGTGAAAGTAGCTTCATCGGACCACAACATGGAACGAATAAAGTTAGGATCTTGCCTGTGCTGTGCGAGAAGTCACCTCGAAAATTGTAATCTTTGTACTCCATCTCCTGGTTGTAAATCGTGGACACGCTGATAATGGTACAGGGTGAAATACTTCTGTTTAAAACAAAATTTTGAGAAACTTGGAGACGGGTTGCAATTCTCCTGGTACTAATACCTGGTTCATCAAGCACTGCATCGATTACTTCTTCTCTTACAGCGTTGTGTCGTAGATTTACACCACCAGTATGACGATTACCATTCCACATGGTCGCAGTCGGAAAATACACGACGATAGGTGACGTCTATTCGGGAATCTCCTTTGATATTCCCGACGACTTTCTAGCATTGCCGTTGCAAAGCCGTAAACAAAAATAATGTCAGCATATTCTTCGTTTGCTGAACTGCGTTCTGGACTAAATTTTGAAGCTAAGCAATTGCAAACACTACCCAAATGTGAAACTGTCAATAACTAATAAATAAGTTTTTTGTTTCAAAGCACTCTATATTAGTTTTTTGTGAAACTTAAAATCGTATCTTTCAAAAGTTGGTATCTCGATATCTCGAAAAAAAAAGATTTCTGCATTTTTGCTTAGAATCAAACTGTGAACACATATTTTCATTTTTCGTCTGGTGGTATAATCACCCTGTATATATATATATATATATATATATATATATATATATATATATATATATATATATATATACAATTGTCCCTCTTCCTTTCTAAACCCTGTCTGCCAATCTGAATTATCTTTTTTCTTCTATTTCTTCTTCCATTCTTGCTTTATATTTCTGCGTATATTTTATATCCAATATTTATTAAACTAATCCCCTGTAGTTTTTCACTTCCTGTCTATCCCCTCCCTTGTATATTGGACAAATAATCGCTCTCTCCATCTTTCTGGAAAGCCTTCTCCTGCCAATTTTTTTCTAGTACTTTTCTTATTCTCTCTCTTATCTTTTCTCCTGTGTATTTCCACTCTTCACCCTGCGTTTCATCTGTGCCTCCTGCTTTTCCATCTTTACTTTTTTAAGACCTCCTCCAGTTCTTCTTTTTGATCCCTCCTTAGTCTTTTTAATTTTTTTTCTCCTATCTGATCATTATGGTCAATTAGTAAATTTTAAAATATGTAATTGTAACTGTAAATATAGTGAAAAAACATTTTTACTCAAATGACAATTTACGAAGATTCACCAGTTACTTAAGTTATGAGTCTTGGAACGGGGTGTATAGTGTTCTTGGTGTAGACAATAAGTATAATGAGTTCTCTAACATATTTCGGTATCACTTTGATTTCCAAGTGTAGTTTCTTCAGTAAAAACCAATCGACTAAAATGGATAACTAGTGAAATCAGAAGTTACTCAAAATATCTAAAAGATTTATATGTTTGGTACAAGATAACAAATTTAACGGAAATACATAAAATTTACAAACAAGAAAAGAAGAAATACAAACAATGTTTAGTAACATCGTGCAAATTTTTCAATGCAAATAAAATATCCAACTCAAAGAACAAAACCAAAGCAGCGTGTAATATCATCAACATCGAACGAAATAAAACACAAAAAACCTTCATCTACAGTTGAAAAATGACGAATCATTAGTTGCAAACCCAAAAAATTGCCGAATTATTCTTAAAGGAATTTACTATGCCACATACGCCTTTAAAAAATTACAATAGAAATAGAAAAACAAAGAAAACATTTATCGTTCAATTTATTTTATCCTGTAGACAATAGTGAAATTTTTAACATTTTGACAAGACTTCGAACAAATACTCAACAGGCCTAGATGATATACCAGTATTTTATTAAAATCTGTTGCAAAATTTATTAGTGAACCGTTGACAGATATTATTAATGAAAGCCTGTCTACAAGTACTTTTCCATCTAAACTGAAAATAGCCAAAATAGTACCGATATTTAAAAAAGGGGACAAAGAGAATGCTAGTAACTACCGACCAGTATCTCTGTTGCCTGCAGTTTCAAAAGTATTTGAAAAAGTTCTCTATCGCAGATTAATGGACCATTTGAAAGAAATAATATCTTAGATAAACATCAATTTGGCTTTAGTCCTGGAAAATCCACGGAAATGGCTGTTTTAACTCGTTATCGTATATCATTGAAAAAATTGATAAAAATAGTAAAGTGGCTAGACTATATTTTGATCTCTCTAAGACTTTTGATAGCGTCGATCATAATCTTTTGTTAGAAGTATTGTGTGAATATGGAATTTGTGGTGCACCATTACTTTTAATGGAATCATACTTAAAAGGTCGACAGCAACTCGTGTGCATAAATGAAGACGGCAACAAGTACTACTCAAAAGCTGCATTTATAAAGCAAAGTGTTCCGCAAGGTTCTATTTTAGGACCTCTCTTATTTATTTTGTATGTTAACAATTTAGTAATTTATCCACCGGACTTGTTTGTCAGTATGCGGATGACACGTCAATAATAATAGATGGATATGATTCCGATGAATTATCTAAAACATGTACCAGAACAGTAGAAGAAATGGTAGAATGGTCTCATATGAACAAGCTTCAACTCTAAATTCCACGAAGACAGGACTGATATGCTTCAGTAAGGACCGTCTATAGTCACTGCTAGTGAGATTGGATGGAAATCAAAACCTGTGATAGAACACATTAAATTTTTAGGGCTTTTCATCGATACTGCACTAAGTTGGAACATCCATTTATTTAAACTCCGTAAGCAAAACTAAATAGTTTATGTAGCCTTGTTCGAAGAATTAGAGAAAAATGCTATTGAGGACATGAACACTTTTTTTATTTTGGACAAATACAATCGTACATACACATGTTTGGAATTTGTTTTGGGGTTCATCTAAAGATGCCATACAACATATTGTAAAGTACAAAAACGTATCATTAGATGTATTTTTCTGACTTCATCCTACAGATTCCTGCAAACCATATTTTAAAAATGCACAATATTTTGACAGTCCGTCTTTATATATTTTAAATCATTAACACTTTCGCTGCGACTATTTAGACTTTGCGTTACCCTAGGAGCTGAATGTTTTTTTTTTAAATAGTGCTAGTTTGGGGATCAGAAGCTCGAAAAGTGATCACGATGAAAATGGTATATACAAGATGTACGCTAGTTTTTTGGACTATGACTCTCATGAGAGCCATGCGCACCCGGTCCAGAATTTCTAGCTCAGTGCTGACCGACTCTTATCGGAGCCGGATAAAATTCCAACGAAAGCTTTGATGTTTGGATGTAAAACATGATACAAACACATTTGAAAAACATAAATTTATCTACATATATATCATAAAACTAAAAAGGGTAACTGTTATCAACTAAAAAAATCATCAAAAAAACATCCTAAACATCCTCACCCACTACTTGCCTAATTTCCATTTTACTTGTGAGCATTTGCAAAACATTCACCAACACAAAAAGGTTGTCCTGGGTATTGTTCGCAGTGGTATATTGTCTGTTTTCTAACTTTATTTTTGGAGCATTCTCCGCAACGCTTCCTTTTTGTTCTTCCATCACTCCTTGTTTCATCAATTTTCGTAAGCACATGTTGCAGCGCATTCCTTCGTACAGGCATCGGCGCAGTTCTCACTTCCCTCAATGTGAAGAAGTATCTGCTCAAAAGCTATATTCGAAAATTGTACATTGATAGTTTACTTCCAGAAATACTTTTTATGCAGTAAATAAGCATTGAGGAGCATGAGCTGGAAAAATGTATACCCAATTTTTATACCACTTGATGGGACTTTCTTTCACACGGGTAGTATGAATTGAGTTGATCTTGGCGATCAACACCACCCATGTGCTGATTGTAATAAAAAATGGGTTCAGGTTTTTCCTTATGACGATTTCTCTTGTCAATATATTGGATCATTTCATTTTTGTACTCGTTGCTTATGTACCAAAACATCACGTTTGTCTCTCCACTTACCGATCATTATATTATTGGAATATCTAGCGACTGTTTCTCCTTTTTTAATTTTTGGCAATAACTTCTTGAGGATTATGTTTTCGTTTGAAACTAAGTGTTCCCGTGCAGTAAGCTCCCCGTTTGGTTAGATGATTCGTGAGTTCATAAGAATTGTAAAGTTGTCCATGTAAATGGCATGTCCTGAGTCCAAATAATCTTTGATCACCTTCTAAAACTACCTTCTTAGTGTGGCCTTTTTCCTGCCAGTATCATCCAGGGCTCCAGTATACACCATTGAGTTTCAGAACAATGCCGTTTGGTTCGGTGAGCATGTATAGTTTTATCCCATACTTATGGCGTTTATTTTTTTTATGGCAGGTTGGCGGAAAAGCAATCGTCCCCGCCATAGTACCATAGATTCATCGAGAGAAAGTTGTTTGTTTGGATAACAGATACGATGCAATCTTATTGTTGAAAAAATTTATCACGGGTCTTATTTTTGTATAATCGGTCATTGGGACGTTTCTTTCCACCTTCGGTATCAGGATTTTAGCAAAATGAAGACAACGCAATATCAAAAGGAATCGATCACGGCTCATATGAAGCTGAAAAACACTTTAGGATTGAATAACGGATGACCTTTCCAATAATCCTGAAGCCTATTCAATTTGATTGTCCCTGCATGTAGCAATAACGCTACAAAAGTCAACATTTCCGTCTACGGTGACACACTTCCATCGCGTGATTCGCGACTTCTTCCGCAATCCCTTCTCCAAAAAACCTCTTCAGCATAATGATTTGTTTCCATTAACTAAAAGATTGAGAAGCACGTCGTCAAAAATCATCCGAAAATAATCAATGGGTTCAGAAGTATTAGGAATCGGCACTAAAGTTCATTGTTCTTGAAGAAGGAAAATCTTTCATATTCGTAGAGACATCAGTCCAGTTTGGAATACCGTCATCAAAATCTGCAACCGCTGGCTCATCGGCATCTGCAACCTCCGGCTGTGAAGCTGCTTCAGGAACGTAAAAGAGAAATTTGGTCATGACAACAAAATCTTTAAATTTTACATTTATTGTGGCTAATATTTATTTATTTTTTATTTACCTTCGTTGTCTTCGTCATCATCGTCTGTAGGATTCTCTTCCGAATCAGACACACCTTGTTCGAGAAGACCATCTGATTCAGTATCACTCAAAATACCCAATTTAGGAAAAACATCGCCGTCTTCGTCGGAGTACATCAACGCAGCCAAAAGTTCGTCATCAGTCAGTTTCTTTTCATTTCTAAATACAAGTTTTGGTTTTTAGCTTTTGACGGACCCGCCCCATCGTCCGCCATTTCACAGGAGTTAGATACAAGCAAATCGCAAACGGCAAAAACTCTATGTCCGGAAACGTTCCTACACGCTCACATACGTACATCAACGTCAGTACAACGCTGGCTTTAAACTAAGCCGTTTAATAAAGTAAGTTGCTTGGCTCCTATGAGAGTCGTGCGCACTCGGGTAACGACTGAGATGGCTCTCACGAGAGTTATGCGCAGCGAACGTGTTAATGATGTTTTATAAAAAATGTACACCTTTTTTTCACAAAATTATGAAATGTATGGTTCAAAAATGAAAATGTTAACTAGACAAAGTAAGAGCTTGAATATCCCATCCATCATTCCACATTCTTGAACGAGGAGCGCTCACACGGTCATAAGAGTTACAACATGTTACCGACTTCCGTAACATCGAAAAGTAATCTGGTTACATTTAAAAACGCTCACGAATGATTATTGAAAAGTGTTTCTACGATTTTTAATTTTTCAATATTAATACTTGGAATAATTTTAATTTAATTTCAATTCATTTTAACCTGCCACTAAGTAAATTTATTGTATTGGTATATTAATCGTTTTATCATTGTGTTTTAATTTGTATATGATATTTTATGACTTTGCTATTTTGTTTATAGAACGATTGTGTTGGCAAAATAAAGGTGCAAAAAAAAAAATAAAAAAATATTCCGCTTTTCCGTTGCCATTTTATTTTTTCTGTAATCTTTCAACTCTTCTTTCGACTCCTTCTGCTGCTTCCTGATCTTCCTCCATTTTTATCCATATATTTTTCTATACTTGTCATACCATGTCTAACTGTTGTACAAGTTTCGCTTATCTGCCTTTTTATGTTTCATGAAATATTAATTTTTCAGTAGATTCAAATTTCGTTGCAAACGCCTGAAATTATTTTTTTTTCTCTAAATAATGATATACATAGGTGTTAAACCTGATAGTAGTAGACCTAAAATTTAAAATTTTACGGAAAACCGAAAATAAAATAAAATGGAGGCATTGAATTAAAATAAACGGAAGTGACATTGCCATGAAAATATTTTCAGTAAGTAGACCATGTCCATTTGTATAAAGTTACAAGTTTTCAAATGAATCGGTTTTTTTCGTTTCATATTCGCTCGCATGTCGTCGTATACATAATGTACATTCATATAAACATACATTTTTAATTGTCGATGGCCTGGCCCAATTTTCTTCAGGCAAACATTCGCTTTAAATATAATTTCGAAATATAAGAAAATAAGAAGACGGGCGCTACCACTAACAAGGGGAAAAATCAAGGATGGGAAGAGGAAGCAAAAGAATTTAACACCTATTCTACACCAATAAAAAAAAGGAAGTTACAAAAGTCGTAGATGAAGAAAGGAAGGAGATGTATTTGACAGATTTATGACAAGATTAATGTTATCAATGAATAATTTCAGTTAATTTTAGGTGGAGGTGTACCAAAAGAAATTAAATGCCCGAAAAGGATTTAGTGTTATTCACTGTCAACACAAGAACATTTAATGGATTCTCGAACCCTTTGATTCAGATGGAGATGTAATTTATTTATTATTACCAGGAAAGTACTAATATCGAGGAGCCTTTCCACATCATCATCATCATTACAGACATGATAATGAAAATTCTCATTCTGCCAGTTTCGGTTAGTGACACGTTTTAAATAATGTAACTATTTTCATATTTATGGACATTATTCTAAATAGAACTAGTTATAGTCAGATACAGAAATAAATACACTGTTCCAATTTAAAATTTCGTGATGAGGTATTATGATATTTTTTATGCTCTTCATTTATACGTAACAGTAATTTTAAACCAAAGCCGAATATAAAAACAGTGACAATGAAAACACACACGTGGTCTGGGTACTATAATCCTAAACATAAACATTCATAGAAATATTTTTAGAATGTAATTGTTTATTTTTATATTTTTTATTGAGCAAGGCGTTATGCAAAATATTGCCTTTCTTCTGAATATTTGGTTGCAGCACCCTCTTGGCAGAACCACATTAGCATTTGCTGAAACTTTCAACTAGTACAGTATTGTCTTGATATGAACAACAGATACTTTGGCTTACGAAAGTCGGACGTAAAAAGGATGGCTTTTCAGTTGGGTATATCGAATAATCTTCAACACCCATTTTCAAAATCTGAAGGAGCTGCCGGGAAAAACTGGCTTAGAGGATTTTCAAGACGGCACCCAGGACTTTCTGTTAGATCACCCCAAGCTAGGTCCAGTGCACGTGTTCGAGGTTTTAATAAAGAGAACGTTACTGCATTCTTTGAATTGTATGAAAAGGAATTCGATAAAATCAATCGTGAACCGCACAGGTTGTATAATGTGAACGAAACGGGAATTATCGTCGTACAGCACAAAAGAAGTAAGGTAATCAACTGCTAAACGCAAGAAGCAAGTAGGCACACTCACTTTCACAGAACGGGGTGGTCTTATTACCATGGTGACCTGTATGAACGCTGTAGTGTACTTTTGTACCACCATTAATTGTCTGGCCAAGAAAAAATCGAAGATGGAACTAATGAATGGTGCCCCCAGCCGTTTTAGCTTTGCGCCTGTCATCCATCTGGTTGTATACAAAGTGAAATACTACTCAATGGTTTGACTATTTCATTAAATTGACTAAAAACAACTTCATCTGATCCTGTATTATTAGTGTTAGATGGAGATTACTCACATACGCGAAATATTGAAGTTATCAACAAAGCCTGACAAAATAAAGTAACTATTGTTTGTCCACCGCCACATATTACTAATAAACGCATGCAGCCGCTAGATGTGAGCTTCATGTGCCTATTTATTATGCAAAAGAAATTGAATCCTGGCTAAGGAATAATCTCGATCGGATCATAACTGCTTTTATAATTGCTAGATTATTTGCTGCTGCTTACAATCGAGCAGCCACAATGGAAATATATTCCGTCAACGCATCTAAGAATACGGGATGTTTCTCTCAACAGAGATGTTTTTCGAGACCATGAGTTTGCTATTTTCGAAGGAGGGGAGGAATCTGCAAACAACAAAGAAACCTCTGAACAAACAAATCAACATTACTTGACATAACTCCTGCAAATAAAACCACTACCAAAAATTGCTATCAAAAATAGCAGCAATAAGAATTGTGGAAAATCAGCCGTTATAACCTCTTCGCCCTATAAAAACGAGCTATAAGAAAAATTAAATAAAAGGGAAGAGAGCAGTCCATCCAAGAAAAAAAAGCACAGTCACTAAATGAATCGTTAAAAAGTCAATTAAAAGAAAACACGTGGAAAGTGACAGCTCAAGTGAAACCAGTAAAGAAAACATTGTCCTCGATGATGAAAGTGACTTTGATTAAAATTATGTTGCAGAGTACTTGTTTTGCACGGACTTTATTATTCTTATAACATTTAACCGTCGTTACAGTTATCTGTTGGCATTGCTTAGTTTATACTATTTATACGTGTCCCTTATTACACGAGATGTCGTTAGACACACATTTCACTTATGTTCTATTGCTCCACAGAGAGTTTAAAACAGACCAACCGCATTTCTTGTACAGTTGTATACCGCACTTAAGTATACACCTCTGATGAACTCATAATAAGAGCGAAATGCGCATCAGGTGTTCTTTCGTGCGTGTATGCTATTGTACAGAAATACTTGGCTTTATCGACACGAGTGTTTATTGCATTCTAAGTTATCGCTTAGATAACGATTTGCATTTAAAACATTCAATCGTCGTTACAGTTATCTGTTGGACATTGCTTAGTTTATACTATTTATACGTGTCCCTTATTACACGAGATGTCGTTAGACACACATTTCACTTATGTACAAAACAGTTTAATGAATTAACTATAAAATACTTGTGGGTCTCATATTAGGATCCAAAATTATTATTAGTGGAATTTAAATTATTTTTGTTTTTATAGTTGCATGAATAAACGCATTACTTTTTTCTATATATTTCAACGGTTTAAATAAACACACAAATTTTACTTTTAGAAAATGTCAAACTAATAGAAACGTTTTCCGTTAGAATTTATGAGTATTTTTCAAAATGGGTCTCATATTAGGGATTGCTTTACCCTGTGCTAGAATAAATTCTGTGATCTTTGACGGTGCCTCTGTTAATATGAGTATGTGTACAAAATTAGGAGCTAACTTTGCCTATGGTCCCCACTTTAAGCTTCGGTTTATAAATCCATACAATGGCAAAAAAGTTATTCATCGATTTATGTCATGACATAAAATTAGTACTTTTGGCGATAAAAAAATTTTTAAAACTTCGTATGGTGACATAATAAACTAGACTTATTTAGAAAAATTACATGCACTTCTAACAGAACAAGGACTACATTCTGCCAACAAGTTGTCAAAAAAAAACATACTCATTATGTTGAAAATCGTATTAATGTTAAAATTGCTATGCAAACTCTTAGTGAAAGTGTTTTTAAATCTGTATATTTTTGCACAATTCGGATGATTTAACAATATTTCCGATATGCTTAATATAGTAAAAAACACATTTACAAAAAGCCATTATACATCTCCTTTAAATGATACAACATTCAACGCATTAAAAATATCTGCAAATGATTTTTGAATCATATAATGTCTCAGCCAGAGTTCCTTCTGTGGGATTCTCGATCCAAATTGAGACCAATATTTCTGAATAGCTCAGGTCAAGATGGCAGAGGGTTAATGTGTTTATTGAATTTTATTCTAGTGAAAAAGAGTTTAACCCTTCATAAGCACCGAAGGCGCCCTGATCCTAGTGGTTAGAGCACTAGCCTTTGAACAAATAGATTTTGTGTTCAAACCCCGACGCCGGAGGTGTCTTTTCAGTGCTGTTTAAATATCGGAAAATAGAAAGATATTTAAATAGCATTGATAGTTGAGAAATAACAAAAATAACTAACTTGTATTTTCTTTACAGAGTAGTGTAATAATTAATAATAATGAACATCACAACGCTTACAAGGACACACTTGAAAGACAAAGAAACCTGTCTTGAGTTTCTTAGGCAGAAAGGCCTACTACCGCTAAAAGAAGGTGTCCGTTGCCCTCAGTGTAAAAACGCCACTATGAAACACGGACCTCACAGATTTGGCAGATACAAGTGCCAAAGAAACATGGCGCGAAGCTCAGTTGTAAGAGTGCCTATGCAGGAACACTGTTTGATGTGCACATTTGACTCCTGAGAAAATTACACTCTTCATATACGCGTTCTCTCAAAATTATAATTACGACCAAAAATTTGAGAAACTTTTCTTAATTCGACCACATCCAGAGAAACCGTTGCAGATTGGTTCTCATACTTCAGAGAAATTTGTATGATTGCGCTAGACAAAAGTATGAAGAACAAAGACTAATTGGAGGAGAAGGACATATCGTTGAGATTAATAAAACCAAAGTTGGTAAGCGAAAATACAGAAGAGGGCGACACGTGGAAGGGCATTGGGTACTAGGAAGGATTGATAAATATATCGGAGATTATAGACTCGAGATTTGCCCAGACAACAAACTCGATAAGGTAACACTTCTAGCTCTAATCACAAAGCATGTGGCACCTGTTGGAATATTTATGCATATCTATACGTGCCCACCACCGCGGGTGTCATGTGTTATGACGTATGTGCGCCAATGTACAAAGTACGCATTAATAGCACATTTCACTACAACTTTAAAAAGAGAGGCAAGTTCTACACTAGCTCTGTTTCACTTCACAAATTGCCAACGCAAATATTGAAAAAATCATATATCCCTAAAAATTACTATCGTGACTTTTATTGTTTATAACCTATAACTTTATTTGTGCTTTGATTTGTTTGTGTTGTCGCGTCTTTAGAGGTCTTTTTATTCGAAATTTATTGTTTTATTATCTCCTTAAAAATAGTCTTTTCAAGACTCCAATAACTGCTGATTCTACAATGAATGTAAGTTGTAGATGACTAATTATGCTTAAGTATAATGTTATACAAAATATTTTAGGCAAGTATCGATTCCAATGCAGTGGTATTGAAGTCAGAAGATGTACCAGGTGCTGTCTTTCTTTACGGCATAAAAATTGAAGATCACTCCAATTTTGAGTTGAGGAGATGGCTGGAGTGTCGTGGGTTAAAAAAATTGGGAAATAAAGTTGAGTTAACTGAAAGGTACGCAATCATAAAAAAAGATACCTTTTTCATTATTTATCTAATTTATTTATTTCTAGAATTATCAACTGCATAAATGCGGGACTTCAAGATAAAATTTTCCTTGAGGTGGACAATGGGAAATGGTATGATGCCAAAAAGTAAGTTGATTGCTATTGTTCAACCTCTACCACACAATCTGGAAGTAGTGCAAACTATTTTGAACTGGAATACATTTATTTTAATAGGGACATATATACAGGGTGATTCAGCTAACGTTGATTAGAAGTTTATGGACTTCCGTTGAAATATTTGAGAGCGTCGAAGCAAAAGCACACATGTCATAATGTAGCCAAAATGAATTAAGAGATGAATTCTGTAGTATTGAACTAAATCCGAACATGATGTTAGAACTGTGCAAAACCTATCTTGTCCCATACTACACTGATAGGAATATCCAAAGTCAACCAAAACGACACATGTCCGAACGTAAAAGCTCATTTAATGTTTCGATCAAAATGCTCATGTCATTGAAAAATATACGAACTAAATTAAGAATTACTGCAAAACAGAACATGTCCACAGAATACAGTTTTCTGTTTGTAGATTTGACAATCAATTTATATGTATAGATTTACAAATAGAGGGCACTATTAGCCTCATTGGGCAATTTTACATCCCTGTTTCCAAAACAGCTGATTCTTCCGCGTGGTTTGTGCATAGTTAACCTATAAAGTAGGTACAAGTTTAGTATTGTTGTTCGACTGCGAGCGTGTTAACAGTGGATTTATTATTTGAATATGGATGTCTGTGGGGTTAATTAACGTTGGTTCTAGAAAACGACAGAGGCGTAATAGATCAAAACGAGACGATGCCAAGTCTGCAAGGTAAGAATTATTTTTCATGATTAACGATTGATTCCATGTTGCCCGTTTATTTTTACAGGTATGCCGAAATGGATCCTCATATGAAAAATTTCAAATGTCCCTGCATTCACAGCAGCAAAAAAATAAATTGTTCTTCAGTTTCCTTTAAAAGAGATTAAGCTAGAGAGAAATAAATTTTATGGTTACGTTAATAAAATTGAGCAAGACCAGAAGTTGTGCCATTTCATGTCAGTGTGCCCTCCTCAGAGGAGGCGTGGAAGGGATAATACCCAAAAGGCAATTCTAAACCTAAAACTTTCATGTTTTTTATTATTTCCACACAAAAACTAAGACTGTACCAGTATGTAAAAGTTTATTATGGCTGCTTTCAGTATTTCTGCTGGTCGAATACGCACTGTTGCAAAATTTCTAGAATCAGGTCAAGTACCTAAAGAAAGGCGCGGTGGGGATAGAATATCTAGTAAAAGCGTTGACAAAAGAAACAAAGTCAAAGGATTCATAGCTTCATTACCGGCATCCGAAACTCATTACAATCGTAGAAATCTTCACGAATTTATATGTCGTGCGACTTGAATATCAACAAACTTTTCAAATGTATAATAATGGGCAAACCAACGATTCCAAAGTAAGCCTTACAATGTTCAAGAACATTTTCTATCATAACTTCAATATTGGTTTTAAGTCACCAGCATGTGATGTATGTGGTACCTGTCTTAACTTAAAACATGCTATTAGTAAAGAAACAGGTGCCGATAAAGTAAAATCAATGACTGATTTAAGAATTCATAAGTTACGCGCAAATGCATTCTACAAATTAGCAAGAGAGTCTCCTCCAAGAAGTATTTCATTCGCTTTCGATTTGCAACAGGTGCATCCACTTCCAAAGACACCAATCCAAGATGCCTTTTATCTACGGCAAATAAGCTTTTATGCATTCTGTTGTGTAGATATGGACAGCAAACGACCTTCATTTTATACTTGGGATGAGTCGCAAGCAAAACGAGGTCAACTGAAGTTGGGTCAGCCTTACTACACCATCTGCGCTCTTTGGATCTAACAGATTGTGACACTATAAGATTATTTTGTGATGGCTGCGCAGGTCAAAACAAAATTCCTATATAATGCACGTTTTGGCCTGTTGGTTACTGGAATCTCCTGCATCAGTTCAAAATATAATAATACACTTTCCGGTAAGAGGGCATAGCTACCTCCCAGCAGACCGGGCATTTGGCAGGGTGGAGAAATTATTGAAACGTAAAATGTGATTACAGATGTAGAAGAATACAATGAAGTTTATCGTAATGTCGGAAATGTTAATGTTTTAGGGAAGAATTGGTTTTTATACAGCATAAAAAACATTACGGATGACCTCTACAACAAAATTCCAGGCATAAAAATTTAAAGCGCATAGAACTAAAAAGTTTAAGACAAAGCAGCAATGCTACAACTATTAAGTACAGGGGTCTCAATTTTATAGATTCGAAGTCGAATCTGAACCATATCTTTCTATGGTGAAAAGGAAAATAGAAAAGAAATTCAAACTGAAACAGCAACCTCTTGGAAATGAAATTGCTAAAGAGAAGAAACAAAACGTACAGCAGTTGTTGGAAAAACAATTCAATAACGACGAAAAGAAAATTAAATGGGAAGAACTACCGCAGCTTGCATTTTTAAAAACATTATTTATGAAAATTCGGCTATCGGTGAAAATGATGAAGAATCACCAACAACCGACATGGACAAAGAGGAGATATGTGACTGTTTAGAAGATGATTGTGGAACTTTACATGTATAAATTACTATGTTTTTTCTTGCTTTATTAAAGAGATTACACACATTTTTATGTTCTTTAGCAATTAATTTAACACAAATTTAGGGTTTTCTTTTTTTTTTGATTATAAATCGTTCAAAATAACACTTGTCCGTCAGTCGGTCCAGTCAAAACAACACATGTCCGTAGCGTTTGAGCAAAACTGAACATGTCCAAAATAAAATTGAAATTTTTTCAGTTATTTTCCCAAAAAAATTTTCAATTTGTTTTATGAACAAGTGCAGCCATAGCTATTTTTACTGACATTTTATTAAATAAATAATATCAACTGCTACTTTGCAAATAGTTTTTGTGTGATAACTCAAAACTACTTTTAATGGACATGTGTGCTTTTGCATGGACGCTCCTCATTTGTTTAAAAAAATTTGGAATAGGGATTGCTCGAAAGTTCTATTTAATTAAAATATTTCAGCTCTTCTAGACTTCGTTACCGGAAGTGGCTACTAACTTTCTTATTTTAAATGGAATGATATATTTTTTTGTATATTTGATGTCGCTAAATCATGATTACTTTCATGTAGCACAATCTATATGAAAAATCAATAGTTTTGAGATATTCTCATTTTTTTAGAAAAATTGGTTTTGTAGAATTGTTTTCAAACGCTTGTCAATGTTGAAAAAGAAAGTTATAGTAACCAAATTTGGGCTATACTTAGGAGGACTGTTAATTTGTTAAATGATGTGTAATTTGACATCTCATTATTTACAGGGTGTTCAAAATGTTTGGCTAAATCTGACTAACTTCAACTGCCCAAAAGTCAATTTTTTTAAATGGAATACCCTGTATCTTGCTGCTCTATGTGATGGAGAATTAAGTGGTCTTTCAATCTTCATAAGGGTTCCCTATACCTATCTGTTACCATTTTCCTGCTATCGATGTATTTACATTCGACACACAATATTTCTCTATTTTATTAAATAATTTTTGACTAGTGGCCTGTGGAAATTAAAACAATGTGCCTTATTGATCAAACTTGTAAACGTCGACGTGACACATTATACACGATATGGAAATCCACCAAGAATATTCGAATGAAGACATATTAAATTTATTTTTTATTCTGGAGTAACAGAGAAGTCATTCCGAAGGGGCAGTCAGTATGTTGGTAGCGATTATATCCACAACTTGTACGATGCTGCGGACAGTAATCAATACCATTTGAAAGCAAATTGTTTTGCATCATTTCAAAAGAACGTAGTGTACAATGTTGAAGTGGCTTTGAATAAATTATTTGGTGCAGTATTACACGGGTCTTGTAACTGTAAACAATCTGCATTAGGTTAATGTAGCCATGTTAGTGCACTTTTACTATTTTTGGCAAAATTTGTCAATGAAAATGGCTATGATGGGTTATCGTCAACAAGCAGATTACGTGAGTGGGGTTTAGGAGTTAAAACAAAAATGCAGGTCCCGTATCAACAAAACAATATCCTAAGAAAAGATTTCGACCAGTTGAACGAGCAGTATTCTATCCAAGACCAAGCAATTATACCAGAAAATTAGTATTAAATGATTTTGTTGCTGGACTACAAACAATAAGGCATGAAACAATGTTTCAAACAATACTGAACCCTGATTTATGAAGATTTTCAGATAGATGAAACCCAGGAGATTCTCCTTAAACTACAAGTGGAGTTATTTATAGTAAATATGAGGGAATATATGAATACTTATGAGACAAAAATATTTGAAGTACGAGGGGCTGAAATTCAAGGATCTCAAGATTGGCTTAACTGGAGGACTTATTTCTTTACTGCAAGCAATGTGAAAACTGCAGTTTCATTAACTACAAGTAGTGCAAAAACTAATTACTTGAAAAAACATTTATGGGAACTTACACCTACATATACTTTGCCATCTTTCATATATGGAAAAAAGTTTGAACCAGTGGCTAGAGAGCTTTATGCAAAATGGTTTTTGCTACCTACTGAAGAACTTGTTGAAGTGGGGTTGTGCGTAAATAAAGACTATCCTCATCGCGTGCAGTCCAGACGGTCTTGTTTTAGAAAGTGGTGTAATGAAACGAGTAATCGAAATTAAGTGTCCAAAAGTATTGCAAACTCATAATCTGCATTTGCACATGATAACAGTTCTAATTATTTAATTAGATGGCATCAAAGGTATGGACATTTAAATTTAAACGATTTAAAACGTATGAAAACGAAAATATGGTTTTGGGAATGAATTTTGCATCGAAAGTGAATGAATTAAATTGCAACGTGTGCGCGAAAAGCAAAATTTTATTGGATGTTTATTGACGATTATTCGCGTTATACAGAAGTTGTTATGCTTCGCAAAAGGCTTTTAAAAAACTATAAAGTAAACGCAGAAAAACAACGGGTATGCGCATAAAGAAGCTTCGAACTGATAACGGAAGAGAATACCTATCTGGGGAGTTCAAAAATTTTCTTCGAAGCTAAGGAATAGTGCATCAATTAAGCGTGGAATATACACCCCAGCAAAATGGTGTCGCTAAAAGGGCCAATCGAACCCTCGTTGAAATAGCACGGTGCATTATGTTGCAGGCAAATCTTGTTGATTCTTTGTGGGCTGAAATAATAAACACGGCAACTTTTTTAAGAAATAGATGTGCAACGAAATGTCTAAATGGAATTACACCAATTGAAGCGTGGATAAAAATAAGACCACACGTTGGTTTTCTACGAATTATTGGTAGTAAAGCGATAGCGCTGATGAAAAGGAAAGAAGAGGAAAATTTCAACCGAAAGGTGATGAATACGTGTTAGTAGGTTATTCGGATGAGTCTAAAGCTTATCGTCTGTGGAAGCAAGGAACAAATATCGTTATCAAGGCTCGAGACGTAAGGTTAATCGAAAACATCGAACCTACACAAACATCCAGAGCAATTTTCGTACTGCCAGAACAAGACAAGTTACAATAAGAAGAAGAATTTCCTGAAGAAAAGTGTCAAGTAGATGGTGTTGAAAAAGAAGAACGTTTTCTAGAAGAGAGGTATGACACGGATGACAAGAAAGAAGTAATGAATCGTAATGAACGAAGAGGTCCAGTCGTCCAAAACTTCTGAAAGACGGTCGTCCTGGTAGACCGTTGAAATTATACAATACTAGGCGCAAGGAACAGTTGGATCCTGAATGTGCAGCAGATGTGATGGAACAAAGGGATAAAGATTGATGACTAACCGCAATGGAAGAAGAGTATAACACCTTACAGCAGAACAACACGTGGATTCTGGTACCTAGACCAACAGACAAGAAGATTTTAACAAAGTTTGACGAAAATGGAAAAGTCAAGAAGTATAAGGCGAGACTAGTAGCCCGAGGAAATACTCAAAGGCATGGAATTGATTATGAAGAAGTATTTTATCCGATGACAAGGTATGAAACAACTCGAACTTTACTAGCAGCCTAGGTAAATCAAGAAATGCATGTTCATCAAATGGATGTAGTTTCGGCTTACGTGCAAAAGTGATCTACATGATGAAGTATATATGAAATGTTTGTCGAAAATGGTAAAGAAGAAAAAGTTTGTAAGTTACAAAACCGTTGTATGGACTAAAACAGTCAGGTCGAGAATGGTATAATAAACTAAACAATTTCTTGGTAAAAATAGGTGGTAAAACTACCCCTGCAGATCCGTGCATGTATGTATTTGGTGAAAGCGATAAACTGGTCATTGTGTTAGTTTATGTTGACGATTTAATTTTAGCGGCCAAGCAGCTTCAAAATCTCAAATCGTTAAAGTCGAAATTGAAGGCATCATTGAAGATAGTAGACCTTGGTCAGGTAAACAACATCCTTGGTATCGCTGTCGAACGAGAAGGTGCTAGGGAAGAATTCATCTTTCGCAGAAGAGGTATGTTGAAGAATTAATCGTAAAATTTAATATGAACAACGGAAAACGGTCTCAACTCCTTTGAACCGAATTCAAAAATATCCAAAGAAATGTCTCTCGCAACAGAAGACGAAAAGATGCGAGATGAAGAACAAACCGTATAGAGAACTGGTTGGTGCCTTTATTTATTAGCAAATGCGACGCGGCCAAACATAGCGTTTGCAGCTGGTACTTTAAGCCGTTACTGTTCTGATCCAGGAAAAAGTCATTGGATTACAGCAAAACGTATCTTGAGATACTTAAAATATACATCTCATTATGGTCTTACGTATGTTAAAGAAGAAGCCAATCTTAAAGTTTATTCAGATTCTGATTGGGCGGGTGATATCGATGATCGAAAGTCGTGTACTGGTAATGTTCTAATATTAGCTGGAGGTCCAATCAACTGGAAATCAAAGAAGCAATCTTTGGTAGCATTATCAACCATGGAAGCAGAGTACGTCGCCCTCTCAGAATCCTGTCGTGAACTCATTTATATTGGAAGGCTTTTGATCATATGGGTTTTCATAAATATGCAAACGACCGGTAAACGTTTATTGTGATAATCAGAGTGCAATCGAATTATCCAAAATGCTGTATTTCATAAACGAAGTAAGTATACGTTTCCATTTTATTCGTGATTTGATAGAGAATAAGTTAATTGTCATGAATTATGTAGAAACGAATTATATGCTTGCGGACGTTTTAACTAAATCATTAACAAAATGTAAACATGACTTCGGTACACAGATTTTGAACCTAAATTTATTGTAATGATAGCTATGTATCTATTTAGTAGAGGGCACTTATTGATAGGAGGAGTGTTGGGATATTTATGCATATCTATACGTGCCCACCACCGCGGGTGTCATGTGTTATGACGTATATGCGCTAACGTACGAAGTACGCATTAATTGAGTGAGGTGACGAGTTGTTGCTCGATGTGTGATGTGAGCCATTTTTATATGTGTATAGAAAAGCCATTTATTTTATGCTTAATAAATAAAGTTGTTTTGCCAAACTGCACTTTTTCTGTCAGTACCTAATACAGAGATATGGACAGATAAATGGAAGGGATATTGTGGTTTAGAAGCAGCGCTCGAGATGTACAGTCACGCCACAGTCAACCACAGTCCGTTCGTCAATATTGCTCTTTGGAATCCACAAAAAGGTAAAGACTGTGATAATATCACATTGTTTTTAGATGAAAACAAGTACAAAGTGTGTAGATTTGAAAGTGATTAGAGCGAGGGCTCAGGTGCTCTATCGAGAAGTAGAAGATTACAACAAATTGTATTATGATAGAAAGCACAATAAGGTGCATAGGTACGTGTTAGCCGATATTGATGATTTTCAAGTAAGCCCAATACCTTTTGAAGGAACTTTAACGCGAGTTGTACTATGAAATAGAGACGACCGAATAATGACTCTTACGTTGTGGAAGCCACAATGGTCAGGATGGTAGAGCTGTAGTAGACGTCTAAGAATTTTAATTTAAATATTTGTGGTATGGCGCCTTGGTGGTTTGTCGATGAGGTAAATTGGTCATTGACCCACCAAAAATAAATGTGTACGGCTCATAAAATAAATTTTTATCTAAAATATACACAAACGTCTAAAAGCGCAAGTGTTTCTATTTGGGGTCTTTATCTCACATGCTCAACTATTAGTGTCGGGCAAGATTTAAGATGCTCTCATGTGGATCTCCCTTATGGAACATATATATTAGTATGACATGAATAGGTCTTAGTATTTGTAGTTGAAGTTTGTTTTATCTGCTTCGTTTAAAATTTTAGGTGCTTCCAAAGAAATGACCAATTTTAACCGCCCTTTTACACGTTCAAAGTCAATATAAAATTTGAAATGTGTTTGTTTAGTAACAAATCTATATAGGTTTACTAAACACGCGAGCGTGTTTACCGCTAGACACATGTCTACAGTTAAACGATAAAATTCATGCGCGAGTTCCGTCTACTATCTGTTGGTTCATTCTCTACACGGTTAATACGACAATACTTATTCACTTTCTCTTCGCGCTCTTTGCTTCAACTAAGTGTTTTATGGTAAGTTCCAAAATTTAATCGTGTCACTTCTAGAGTTAATGAACTTTGGTAAATTTTTGCATGAGGTCAAGATCACTTTTTAATGTTCACTTGTTGCTGATTTAGAAATAAAAGCATCCAGTGCAACCATGAACACTTCTAACTAGCTTAGGTAAGTATTTATGTTTTAGTAAATTTCTTTGGTCAATTATTTTTTTTTTATGATTCATTGTTTCGAAGCACTACCTTATCCATCATAATTAACTTTGTTCGACATATTACGCTGCTGGCGACATTTTTGATTTTATCCCAAGTAAGTTAATTAGTGTCGGAACATAGCGCCTTAGTGGTGGTGAAACGTCAGTTTAACAAATTGATCACAGCCAACGCTCTGGTTCGATTTTAGTTAACGGTAAGAGATTTTCTCGAGCCAATTTTAAAAGGTCTGCTTCGCAGTTCATGTTAAGCCGTCAGTCCCATTTACCATACTGTAGTAGCGGTCACCAACCTACGGAGTTCTACAACAACGTGCACTGTTCGCGGCTGCTTCCCTATTGGCTGATTAGTATTTGAAGGACATCGGAAATAGACTGCTTTACACCATACCAAAAATGTTACTTTTATTTTTGTTGCCGTGGTGATTCGTTTTGCGATCATATTCTTCGTGTAAATACGGTTATTCACGTGCACACTGCATAATCAAAACGTAATAGCTGCTTTGCTTCGTAAATCTCACTATAACAACTTTGGTAATCGTTACAAGTACATCACTGGAACTTCCAGTCTGGTCAGTGTGGAAGTGTAATTCCAAACACCTGGGGAGGCGACGCTCCGACGAAAGAAATACTAAGCTGCCGATGATGATGAACTCGATTAATTTATTATAATATGAGCTGCATTTGAGAGTGACTTTCACGTCGACATTTTTGGAAAACTAAAACCCACCTTTGAGTTTTTTCTCATATGTGGGCCTAAAGCCGTCGATATTTCTTGATTATCTGGTTGAAATTCCAGGATTGGCGCCGCTTTACTACAATTTTCTGAACTATTTTCACTAACTTTAAATAGTTGAATCTTATTTTGGACTGTTACAAATAGATTCTCTAGTCAATTGTGCACTCGCCTGCATCCTTGTTTTCTCTTAACTTTATTATGGTAGGTAAGCTAAGAAAAGATGTGATATATTTCTCAGTTTTCTTCCTTATTCTTGCTTATTTGCACTGACTAGGATCTTCCTTATGTCCTTTTACTCAGTTGTAAATGTCATGGGCACTTTCTAATTTATTTGGAATTTAGGTACATTCAACTTTAGTCTTTAACCATCTCAGCGGTTTGTCACAATTTTCACCTCGAACTGGAGATCTAGATTCAACGTTCTAATAAACCGCACTGTTCACTTCATTAAAGTGTTTTCTGAAGTCAGAACCACCTCTGCATGCAGGTAAGTTCTATCCTAATTTATATAAATCTAACACTAATATTCTTATTCTAGGGTAGTTAACGAGTTAATTACATTTATCTGGAAGATTGTTTCTCTTGCTTACTGAATACGAAACCTACATAAACAATTCAACAAACTTCAACCAGAAACAAAATTCATAATAGTGCGACTATTAACTGTTCAAAGCAACGTAAAAAATGAAATGAAATGATACTTCGAAAACGTTTAAATGTCCATTGACCGAGACTACGCTAAATGTGAGTTTCGTTTAGAGATTATTTTTTGACGTTTCTAAAACCAATTACAAACGTGAAATTCGGTCATTTATCAACTTTTTAGCCAATCAAAACATTATTCTAGATTATTGTCACGAGAATAATTAGAAGTATTTTGTTTTTTTGTCATAATTTTGAACAAAATTTATAAAAATGAATCAAGAAAGATTTACCAGATCGTCAATAGATGAAATCAATAATAAAATGCATGTAAGAATTATAAGCAGTGTGTCAATTTGGAAACAAACTTTAATTTGTCTAAATAAAAATATAATATTAAAATAATGTGTCTGATTGTAACGTCAAAAATAAACCATCAAATACCCACGAGAGTTCTAAAAATTCTCCAGAACTTTTCTCAAACGTATTGCCAGTTGGGCAACACGATTTTGAAGTTCTGTCAAATTATTTTCAATTAATTCTCATCTCTTGTGATATTACTACAGAAAATATATTGAGATGTAAACACTCTTCGTTTTTAGTGCGCTTCATATTTGTTATCTCTACAGGTAAAGTAGTATTCGCGTAACGCATTTATTAATTTTGTAAAGTGTCAGGATTGTCTTTGTTAAACTCCGTCCAAAATGCAAATAATAATTAGAGGGACTTGAATGAACCTCCTCCACAACAGAGTATACCGCCCCTGGTTGCTGTCTAGAATCAAATTCTTGGTCCCAAGACCAAGAGAAATGGTTGACACCCAGAAAACAAAAATATTTTGATCTCCCTATAAACATTCCGATGATTACCAAAGATGTCTTTCTGGGAAAAAAGCGATGAATGATCAATGGCTATTACATCACATTGAAAAACAATAATATGCTAACTGGTAAGTAAACTTATACATCTACTTATAGAATTTGGAGAAATCGGTCTTATATTCTGCCTTGATTATCGATTAATATTTATGTGCTACCCTAGAAAGGATGCTACGATTAAAAATTGTTTTTATTACCACTATATTCTTTGAATCAATTGTTGGCAAGCCCACTTTCTTCTTTACATACATTACGAGTTTTTTAATTATTTCTCAGATAATCTGCTACGGTTAATTGAAGAAAAGTAAGTTTTGCCGGCAGCCGAAGAGTAGGGCGTGGGTGAGAAAAAGGATCCACCGCTTCTTCAGAACTGTCTTGATTTAATCCGAGGGCGCCATAGTCCTAATGCGTGGATACAAACCTGCTTCCGAACTAAAGAAACAGACGCAACAATCAACCGTAACAAATTAAAGGAGCAATAAATACAATAAAGAGAGACACAAGTAACCTACAAAACGTTATATTTAATAACACACCATAAAGAAGAAGGAACAGAGCACAATTTAAATATATCCACTTACATCGTAAGTTAATTCTACGAAGCGTATTCGTTCGTACCCATATATATAGTCGTACACAAAGAAGGAAAAAAATATAAGATTAATAGCAAGTTAATAATTTATGCGGTCGCCACTGGCGTTATTTAATCTAGACAAGATGGCGACGTAACCACACCCGCACAATACGAAGGTGTATTTAGTGTTCGCAGTTGCAATATTTAGCGTTAAAAAGTATCGGAGAGTTAGGTGTTTCCCCAAAAGAGCGCTCTTCCGTGGTCTTACCCTTATACTCTAAAATCCCAAGCAATGGTGGGTAAATGAAGCAAGTTCGCGCCTTTACGGTACACATTCGTTTACAGATTGGGCAAGTATATGCGCCACAACAAGTTAATTAATTATATTGTAGTGAATTAACAAAAAAATATAAATACGTGAACAAATACGTTTCGAGTTCCAAAGATTTAACTGCATTAGGTGCCAAGACAAGTTGTACTTATTTAGGTGTTACGCTTGAGACGTTTTCGGTAGCAGTGTGACGTCCCGGAGATGGTTTGTTTTCAGCGCAGAAGTATAATTAGAAAAATCTGACCTTATGTTGTAGATAGAGGTTTACGATGTTGACACACACAGGAGAAGATACAGATATGTGGTGTCGGTTCCAGCTGCGGCGACCCTAATTTCGGTAGGATGTCCCGTACTTCAGCAATCTTAACAGCAAACCCCAAGTATGCGACACACGCAGCGACAAGACAATAAAAGGTAAAGAGATCCACGATGAATTTAATCAGCCAGGTAATTGGTTTTGTTTAGGCCAAAAGAACCTTTAAAGCAGAGTAATTTTAATCCCGGAGTAACTCTAATCCCGGAGTAACTCGCCTTATCTGAAAATTATGCACGGTGTAACGTTGAAGAAGC
Source organism: Abscondita cerata (assembly GCA_030710515.1). Classification (NCBI taxonomy): domain Eukaryota; kingdom Metazoa; phylum Arthropoda; class Insecta; order Coleoptera; family Lampyridae; genus Abscondita; species Abscondita cerata. Next base: position 218,594 of record JALBCR010002486.1, on the reverse strand, counting down.
CATGAAGAATATTTGTCGTACCTGAGTGCAATCGAGCGACCATTAGAAGAAATTAGTACACGCATCCGTCCTAAGATAAACTTCAGAAAATCGAGTAATCAATCCTTTCCCCAGCTAAAAATATACCGCTATACATTGAAAGTTTGCAGGGTCCTATACATACCACTAGAAAATTTGACGGAATTACGATTAAGCACTCAGATGAAGGCAAATTTGAATTTCACGTAACACGACGTGATAGTAGTTGTTACAAGGCGGAAATTGAAGATCAGCCGAAAATGTATTGGCCAATTAGGACAACGCGGAAGTTGAATTCTGGGAATTAAATCCCCAAAAATTTTCGTTAAGGAGCGAACACGGAGAAATGTCGCGTTTACACCTCGACTCCGTGTATTGTGTGTTGCCTAACTCACAGTGACCGTTACAAATTTTCTAAACTATACAAAAGGTTAAACAAGGGCAATGTGACACAGATGTAGGTGAACCTTCTAAAATAACGCGTAAAAAATATATAGCTCTACAGATGAAAACGATATAATCAATAGAAATAAATTATCAACATTAAAATTACCATCTACACCACCTGAAAAAGAATTCAAAGAAGTCCGGATTAGATCAACAGGATGAACCACGCCTAAGATAATTTTACCCAGCCCACCCAAGCTTTGTGACTAAAAATCTTGCTAAGGTTTGTCAACGATTGGATGCTATTGAAGAAAACCAACAACAAATTTTGAGAAAACTAGGAAATGAGTTTCACGAACCTGCACAGAAAAATCGAATTTACCAGAAAGTCTTATTACCTGTTCAAGTTCGGAAGAGATCATATTAGACTAGAAAATTGGTTTAAAAAATACATTTTGGTGAGTATAATTTAAAATTGTTGAATTAACTAACCAAACACACTTGTAACCAGGCCGTAAATGTTAACTTCTAAATCGGTCATGTCAAAGATACGGCACGCGGGCCGAATCCGGACCCTGGGCCGTATCAAAAAGGCCCGCGATCCGCAATCGCAATATGTCACAGAAAGAAGAATCATGTTTTTTAGAACTTTTAGATTTCACTCGATTCCTCTACGGATGTTTTAAAATGCGCACACAATATTTGTAAGTAATTTGAATGGCAGCGCGTGCCTAAACAAGCAAGAGAGAAAGACAGAAACGCCATCTCTTAGCAGGAAGCGGAAATATCCTATTATTTTTATCGAGAACCATAGAATCTTCCACGTGCTTCGAGTCTAGACTAGAACCTTCCTTAACCATATAAGACGAGTGCGTCGGCGCGACGTGCGTCAGTTGAATCGAGTAATCGAAGCGATACTGTTGGAGAAGAATTTTAGTTGTACTGCGAAGTAGTGATTGTGAAGGTATTGTGCATTTGTTTGTATCGTGCGCGTGGGATATCCATAATTGTTGTGTCGAGTTCCATAATTGTTACGATTTTGTCATAATGTCACAAAAACGTAAAGTTGATAGTGACTGCAGAGTTTTTCAGTCTAAATGGGAAATTGCATATTTTTTCATAAAATGGAAAAGTAAACCACTGTGTTTGATTTGCAATCGAACAGTTGCTGTTTGTAAGGAGTTTAATTTAAAGAGGCACTATGATACGAATCATAAGTCAAAATTTGATCGTTACACTGAAATAATAAAAATCTTTAAAATCTAAACTTCAAGGTCAACAATCGATGTTTACTAAAGCTAATACAGAGAGCGAAGATGCCCTGAAATCAAGTTTTATTATTGGATTAGAAATCGCGAAGAGATCAAACCTTTCATTGGTGGTGATTTTGTTAAAGACTGTATGTTGAAAGTTGCCGATGTTTCATTTCCATAGCAAAAGTCAATAATTCAAAATATTTCGGTTCCAAGAAACACTGTTGCTTCAAGAATAAATGATTTATCTCAAAATTTGGTTCTTCAACCGAAGGAAAGCACTAATATTGTTGATACAGCTCAACTTGCTGTTTTTATACGAGGTATTAACAGTAACTTTGAAATAACTGAAGAACTATTAAAGTGCGTTCCATTGACAGGTACTACAACAGCGAATGATATTTATTCTGCAATTGAGCATGTGATAGCAGAATATGAACTCGACTGGAATATACAGGGTTGTTACAAATGATGTTCATGATTTCAAGCATACATAAATCGAGTTTTATTCGTTTTACAAATATAAAAAATAGTTACATTTGAAGGAAAACTCAAAAAGTTTCATAACAGGTATTCAGAATTACAAATGTTAAATATAGGAGCCCTGAGACACGACAGACGTTAAGCCTGTAATCGTCGCTGAAATTGTAAACAGATAAGTAAACTCCCCTACAACTTGGTTATAATAGATTCGTCGACCGGATTGTGTTCTTCTTAGACTTAACCTAGTCTAATGGTAGTGTATACACTTTATCCCCAAAAAAAAATTACAGGGGGTGATGTCCGTAGATGCCGTGGCCAACCACAATGCAGCCATTTCTCTTAAAATTCAAGTACTTGCGAATAGAGTGATTGCTAAGAGGATCTTCATTAAATCAAAACACGAAATGCTTTTTTGTTTTGAAATTCAGCCATTGCATAAAGCTGTCAACAACAACTTAAGAAACAGCTGATACATACCGAAATCAATGTAAACAAAACTTTATGAGTTTTGCTTTCCAGGGGTACCAACCAAAGTGGTTTTAATACATAATATTCTAGTGACATATGCAATCGAAATCAGGAACATCATTTGTAATAACCCTGTACTTAGCAGCACAACTACGGATGGCGCTCCTGCCATGGCTGGCAAACATTCGGGCGTTGTAACTAAATTGAAACAAAAAACATCAGGGAATTTTGTGGGATTTCACTGTATAATTCATCAGGAATCATTGGCATCCAAACCTTTAAAAATGGACCATGTCATGCAGCCTATAATTAAAATAGTAAATTTTATAAGGAGCAGAGGACTAAATCACCGACAGTTCAGGCAATTTTTACAAGATTTGAACGAAAAGTTTTCTGATGTCCCTTATTTCACCGAAGTTCGTTGGATCAGTCGAGGAGTAGTTTTAGAAAGATTTGACCCTATTCAAGCTTTCATGTTAGAAAAAAGGCAAACCAATTAATTATGACAATGACTGGTGGATTGATTGTGCCTTTTTGGTAGATATGAATAAACACTTGACTGAGCTGAATGTAAAGTTACAGGGTAAAAATCTGATTGTCGCTCAAATGTATTCATATATTCAAGTAAAAACCAATAACCAATAACGCGTATATATATATTTATAGGTGTTGTTCAAAATGGTTACCATTTTCCCTAATGCAAAATTGGCACTTTTGCGAAATTTTGTTCAAGGCATTTAAAATTATTATGGGGTGACCTATAAATATATATACGCGTTATTGGTTATTGGTTTTTACTATAAATTTAATAAAAATAAATCTGTTTGGCTTTTAGTTTCTAGGCTTATTTAAAAAAAAAGAGATTCTAACCTTCGATTGGGAACAAAGTGCCGACTATTATACTTTGGTAACTTTCTCAAAAATGGGGTCACCTAGAAAAAAACTAAGCACGTCACTGGATTCTGCATAAAAAAATGTGTAAGATTCCGTTTTTACCTAGTCGATAACTTATCAGATACCTGAATTACAGAGGGTGTCTGAAAATGCACACTTTTCAATTTCACTCTGTATTTCAAAAACGAAGTGGGCCATAATAAATCTGTCTGCGCTATCGTTTATTTTACAAAAAAGTGACACAGGTTCGCGAAAACCCCAAAACTCGAACTGCAATAATAACGGAAATACCCTGCAAAAGTGTCGAAAACAGGACACCCTGTACAGGGAGATATCAGAAAACTGCACTTAAGAAACTTCTGGTAGTCAAATTGTTATAAGTAAGTTGTTTAATTGATAATTTTAATATAATTTCTGCTTAGAAAAAATATGTAACAATTGTGGTTGATGATTTTTGTTACAGAAGTTGTACTGAATCACAAAACAACCGAACATTAAACATTATGTGAAATTGAAACTGGTGTTTTCAATTGGTCCCGATTTGGAAAAAAGAGAAGTGGAGGAAGAGAGCAACGAAAAGTAACTCATGAAGGCAAAGTCAAGCAGCGATCCTCGGAAGAGGAGACGCATTACGTGAATTAACATTAGTAGAAGCAGATACATGTGTAGTGAGATCTCAAGCTAAAAGTGAAGAAATGACATTAAGAGGTGAAAGTTGTGACAACAATCTAAATTACAGTGATGGTAGTATAGCCAGTGATGGGTTAAGACTTTGTCAGAATCTGAACTTGAAGTCAGTCAAAATTTAAGTGGGGATAATTCTATTATCAATAAATTTATATTTTGCTTCAGATCGTACAGCCGCATAGTCATAGCCCGAAAAATCATAGTTAAAATATGGACACCGGCCGTGAAAGTCTACTTTTTGAAATTGTTGGAAAGGTATATAAAAAGTTTCTTTAACTTGTTTTAATTTATAAACGTTTTGATGTTAGTTTCATTAAAAACAGTTTATTTTGAATTATAAAAGAAAAAATTATAATTAACAGTTGGATAATGGTTAAATAATAGTGTACCTACCGTTTTACCCACCATAATGTTCAGTTCGTGTAGCAAAAACTGTTTGTCAACATTGTAAATAACTGGAATAAACGAGAATTTATTAGAAAACTTTAACATCAGAATTTCCAATTCAAATTCCGAAATTCCCAGAATTCTGCATCAAAGTAGCAAACATGCTTGTAGACAATTATCCCTGTAGCAGTATTGAACCTTCAATTTTACTCGGATAGTAAGAAAAATCTCTTGCATTATTTGATAGTGTTAAAAATTCCAGAAGCCAAATAAAAAAACCAATCAAAGGTGGAGAACAAAATATTAAAAAAATCAACAAAGCAAAAAGTGTACAAAAAAATAGCGTGGGCATTGATAAGAATGAAGACATCGGGCAAGAAATTTTAAACGTGCTTTCAAGGGAACATCGTACTAAACGTTGAAAAGTATTATACTATGACAGTAGGTGGTATTTATATAGAAAAATCTTCGTAATAAATAAAAAGAAAATCAAATAAAATTTTAGAAAGAATTTGGAAGGATTTTGGAAAAGTGAAATAAGGCGAATATGAACAGATACGATTTAGTTATTTTCACTATCAAGACTAGCTGTTATAAATGAATTTAAAAGTATTAATAGGTAGTTTTATTGTTAATTATGAGTATGCTTGAATTTATGCCAAAGAATTCTATTTTTTAGGTAAACAATTAAATTCTACGTACACTAAAAGCAAAATAATTACCACGTATAAAATTATGTAATAATTTGAAACATCAAAGTCAAACATTTTAGGAGCAATTAAGGAAAATATTATGCGATAGATTTTATTTCACATTTTAGTAAAAATTGACATGGTAGAAAGTAGAGGTACACGTTGTTCCTTTTCTTACTACTATGATTTTCAATATATGATATCAATAGTTTTAAATTAGAAAGAACAATACTGCATAAATATTGCATAAATTTTCGTTTCTCTGCCCAGTGCACATCTCTTACTACAATAAATCTAATTACTAGATAAATCACAAATCATTATAATTTAGTGTGGACATTCATATGTTTCTTAAGATAAGACTTTTCCAAAAAACCTTTGTTGCAAATGGAACATATATGACATCTATCCCCCTTATGAATTCGTTCATGCACTTGTAAATTATATAAATTATTAAAAGCTTTAGCACATACGCTACAGACGAAAGGCTTCAACCCCGAATGTACTAGCAAGTGTTGTCGAAGTTGAGGTTTTCCAATGAATCGCTTTCCGCATTGGTTGCACTGGAATGGCTTTTCTCCACTATGGCGCATCATGTGATTGTAAATGTTAGAGACGTAATTTCCACAAACCGAACATAGAACTTTGGCACCTTTTAATTTGTGAATGTTTCTGTTATGATTATATAAACCACTTGAATTTTTGAATACTTTGTTGCATACCTAAAACAAATACAATTTACAATAACTTTAAAATATCTATACTAGAATTCAAATGAGAATAAAGTAGAGGACATTTCAGTTTAAGTCACATTTACACACAAGAAATTAGTACGAAGTGAGTATTTTCCTTTCTCATCAATAAAATTTATAGAAAAATTAAGTCGGCAGGTCTTTTGTTAATTGTTTTTCGTGGGAAATGTTTGAATTAAAGGTACTACACATGCAGAAATATAGTTCTTAATTTTTCTTTGTTTTAGTGGTAATAGTTGTTGAAGGTATTACAAATTAAGAAGGGGCAAAAGTGCTTCGGAACTTTGTAAATTACTGAGTACCGTATTAAAATTGTGGCTAAAAGTTCTGATGTGAACGATTGATCGTAAAGTTGCATATTAGACTTTAACGGGGTGAAATTTTGTAGGCACCGCAGTTTTTTAATGTCAATTACTGATGTAGTCGTAAATTTTGTAATAGCGGAAGTTCGTCGGATCTGTAAATGATTTTACAGCACCGCAACTACAATTGTGAGAGTTGGGTATGTTAATTCTGTGATGTTTCGAGCAATTATCGCAGTGGATTAAACAAAGGACGCGCCGGTGGTTGTTATACGTGAACGAATGGAAAATCTTGCGAAACTCGTTAGATGAGAATCTTCAAAACACGCTTTTTGCGGACGCGATTTATGTGCTCAATGGCAAAAAAACTTTAATAATATGAATTGCCGTGGACACATTGAACGTTTCATATGAAAAAGAAATCATTTTTGAATCGTGAAGATCTGTTTGGATCATATGGTTAAATCGTCAGAAAGTTTATGTGCCTTTTCAACACCACATTTGCATTAATTTTCAAATAAAGACTTGGTGAAAACTCAACGAAGAAAGTAGAAATTGTAAGTACATTTGTATTTTTGAATACGGCGACGTATTAAAAGGTACTTTCGCGTAAACGTGATTAGTTTTAAGTTACCGATTAAGTTTGTGTAGAAACATGTGTAATACTCTTAAGAATTCAAAATTTTATTGAAAAGTCAAATGCATAGACCCCAAATTTTGAAATTCATTTGTGAATTAGTATTTGTTGTTTATAAATCGGGAGTCAGCAAGAAAATCGTCAGCCAGTAATATTTCTTGCACGAATATTGATACTTATATCAATCAGGAGATAGCAAACTACGAAAACGAAATATACCATACCGATACGGCAACGGAAAATGTCCGCCATACTTGTCAAAACATGACACTTTCTTAACGGCAGTGTCTCTTCGTACTGCGACTGGTGAACGAATTCCTACGCATGATCAGAAGGACGAGAAACGGAGTACTCAACTATCAAGTAGTAGTAGCCGACAGCACAGATGAGGTTATCCTGGGAATGGATATAATAAGAAAGTGTGGGTTCAATTTGGACATGAATGATGACCTAAAAACTGACGAAGAAATTCCGTTCCATTCCGAAAATATTAGGCTGCCTGGAAAGGCCGAGACCGTCGTGATGTGATGCCTGGATGGACATCTTCGGGCTGGAAGTGTTTGCCGTTTACAACCAATTGACACTGCCTCCTTAGATAAAGGGTTATTGATTGGCAAGTCACTGGTAAGTGTTAAGAACGTGGTACCAGTGAGAATCTTAAACATTAAACCTGTAACTCTCAAGAAAGATACCACAGTAGGAATGGTGACGCCAGTAACTCAAATAGCAAAATGCAAAAACACCATGGAGGGTACACACAAGAAGAAATGCCCACAACAACTGTTAGACATATTGTCATCATCGTGTCAAGACCTCGACGACGACCATGGTATAATATTTTTATACGGTATAATACATCGAGGACTTATTTTCGTTGCAGTACGTGCACGTGCCTGTGATGACGCGTTTGGAGAGTTCCTTCCCTATAATTCTTTTACTTATAGGTTTATTTTTCTGTGCTTTTACGCTTGTAAAATGTAAATGCATCATTGTCAAAATTAAGCAAATTCCTGCAGAAAGTATGCTACTCATTTCTGCAGCAGGCTTGTTTGCAAACAATTGATAATGTGCTATTCTTAATTGGAAATCAAAATAAAATTAATTTGTTTGTAAAATTTTTAGATTGGTCGTCGCAGTTGCACTCAAATACGCCTTTTTTTTAAACTACAAATGTTACAGTGGTAAGTATAAATGAACACCGTAAACTACGACCACACAAAGTATATTTGAATTAATTACACCAAATGCACCACAGGAAAATTTAAATTACAAAATGTTTATTGTAACTATGAGTACACATGATGTTTACTCTCCAAGGGCGTCATCAAGATAATCCCGCCTACATGCGCAATGTCATACCTTCTAAAATTATTAGACCATAGACCAGGACAAACTGAAAGAAGTACAAAATTTAATTAAGAAATACCATGGTGTGTTTGCTATGGACAGTAATTTCAAAGGGAGAACGAGCATTGTGAAGCACAAAATAAATACTGGACATGTGCAGCCGATATGGCAGAATCCCAGAAGCCTTCTCGCGAAACATGTCATCGCAGACATGGAGAAACAACGAGTGATTAAACCTTCAAGTAGTCCGTGAGCGTTTCCAGTGGTAGTGGTGAAGAAGAAAGACGGTACAACTAGATTTTGTGTCGACAACTAAACGACGTCACGAGGAAAGACAGCTACCCTCTACCCAAAATTGGCGATATACTAGATACCTTGTCAGGTTTAAAATGGTTTTCAACGTTGGACCTAAAGAGCGGCTATTGGCAAGTAGATTTAAAACCTAACGATCGTGAGAAAACTGTTTTTACTATTGGAAATGGTTTGTGGCAATTTACCTCAAGCCCTTTTGTGCAACCTCCCTGCGGAGTTTGAATGATTGATGGAAACGCGGACTGTCGTGGAATACGTGCTTGGTCTATTTAGATGACGTCGTTGTGATTGGTAAGTGGTTCGAAGAACACTTATTAAATTCGAAGGCAGTATTCCATCGACTGCGTAGTGCAAACCTGAAGTTGAGTCCAAAAAAGTGCCATATCTTTAGCATAGAATTGCAATATCTGGAACACTTAGTGTCGCGATACGGAGTGCAAGGGCAAACCTGTGTGGAAAGGCCCGTACAAAATTATGATCAGACTTAATGACGTCATCTACCGTATTCAAAAACTATCGAGAGAAAAACCGAAAGAAGAACAATACCCCATATACTGGTAACAACGATGGGACCACCAATCCCATTTGGGCGAAAGTAATAATGAATAAGACACGAAACCAAGGATGTGAAGACTTCCAATAATTCATGGCAAAGTGATGAGGTACAAACAAGACAAGGTTCAGAGTTACGGCTGAGGTTCAACAAGATCTCTTCGACGTACCGGAAGAGTATTCCCTTGCGCATTGTGTGGCTCGAGATCTGTGTAGGTCAAAAGGAATTGTGGTCGTTTTTAAGACACACTGCTGTGGGTCGAACTCTGAAATTGCGCGAAGGACGACGCTTCATCTAGTACTTGGTTTCAAAGACACTGTACTACCAGAAACCCACCTACAAATATCTGTGGAAATACTTTATGGGGTTTCAAGAAGGACACCGATCATCAATAACATCAAGAAAATAGCAATGCCTAAGCTTGGTTGTAGTTTAGATCGTCTGGATTGAAGGATTGTTCAAAACATGTCTGCAGTTATTACCTCATAATCTTTATGGGCAAAGGAGGACTGTGGGCTGTTCTTTTACCAGCAGGGACTTTGTTGAGATAAACCGGATTGCTGTTACAGTCACGACTTATTATACATGTGCCGAGGTCCGGATGCTGTTCTGGGACAAAACAGTCTTAAGAAGGGAGCAGTGTTACTCCACTGGAGTTACTAGAAGAATTTAGAATGAAGGCGGCGTTCTAGAACTCCGTATCCTGAACTGTCGATTATATTCTACAATATTATCTTACAAATATAAAAGCGTCATCACATATTTATACAGTCAGTTCGAAGTTATAATTTAATGTGAGTAGAAATAAATTAAACGTGTAGAATATTGTGTGTATTTATCTGAATTATAAGAACAGTACGTGTTAAAATAAACAATTGACCAAAATTAAGAAATATTTTGTAAGTATATAGCACAATTGGAAAATTATTTTGTTATTCGAGGACTCACATCAAAGAAATAACAGAGCTAGACTTCTTCATTAGGTAGACATCAATATTATGCAACTTTATAGTCGCTATGTGTCCCAAAAAATGCGACTTCCAAAACATATGATTACCGAATAAACCTGTTAGGAGAACACGTAATACAAAGATCAAAACCACTAAGGGACAGACTCGTTTCAATGCTCACGGAAATCTAACGAACTAAAGAAAGTCGTACTAACATATGAATTTGCATGCCCCAAATGCGATGAACCAATACCTGAAATATACAAGACAATTTGGTTACAAGAGCTACCGCATATGAAGTGTCAAGACTGGACTACAAAACTAGAAACAAAACATCCATCAACAAATTAACACAATCGCAAGACAAAGAACAAAATCCAAAAGGTCACGATGTCGTTTATAAAAACAAACACTTCAGACATGGTCGGAAAAACGAATTCACTAAGCCCACGCCACAATCACGGAAATCGGCTGATTGGGGTTTACCCCAGTCAATAGAGCAAACAATAATTAAATTTTTCAGAAAAATAATAGTAGGGTACCGCCTTTGCCATGTGATTGTAAATAGTATAAAGTACCTTGTAGTCATGTTTTTTTCATTCTTCTTTCAGTTGAGTGAAAAATAATGAACCAACGTTAATTGTATAAAAAGAAAAGTTGTAGAGGATAAAAATACGAATAATATTAGTACCAACTCGACTCCATCGGATAATAATTTTCCGATAAAAATCGGAATAAGTGGAATATTTGCATTTTTCTTTAAAAATTCGTAGATCAGTCATTTTTTGAGGTGCAGCGTAAATCTTTCTGGAAATAGGAGGTAATAATACGTACTTAATGTGTGCAAAACCCTGCCAATGTCGGGCAAGATCCGTTGTTTTTCTAATTTCTAGTGTCTGATTAGAATACTCTTCCTCCATGTAGATATTTCTATCTTTCAAGTTTTTAATTCACTTTAGGGCGGTTTCCATTTTCTTTGTCTATTTTCCAAACTTTACCTGTATAGATCTTAATCTTCCTTTTTGGTGTTTGCAGTCTTCTAGCCTCTACTACATCTGTTTCCATCCATATTTCTATTGTTATGTTTCTCTTTGATTTTTGATACCGTATATTCTGTTTCGTTTCTTTATTTCCTATTTAATTCTTTCAAAATTTTATGGCCTTACGTACTCATTATTTTGAGATAGCTGTTTTCTTTCTTGCGTTAATCATTTTCTTTTCTGATTGTGTATGTTTCTTTTCGGAAGCCTTCCAATTTCGTTTCTATTGCAAGACACTTTCCTCTATTCTATTCTATTCCTCTACTTTTTTGTATTTTCTCTAAAATTTCTTGCATTTTATTGTTGTATCTTCCCGTCTTACACTATAAAAACTCTTTGTCCAATGTTTAACAAGTTGTTTCAGCGTACCGTTGCTATCGAATGATCTCGAATGAGTTGCGAATTATCATTTAATGCGAGCGGATGTATATTGTAACATGTAATGTAATTGTATGTTTATCTGAATTATAAAAACTGTACGTTTTAAATAAATAATCTGTTAATACCGTTGAAGAGTGTAGTTCGATTCTGGCTGTGTTTATACTTATCTGTGTGTATTTTATAGTGACAGCATATTGTGTGTTTTTAAAACCGCCAGTGCAAGTATCTAATTACAGTGACTTATCAAAATAAACGTTATTTTTAAGCGGACAAATAAACAAATCAACGTTGACTTAAACTGACAGTATATATGTGCTAGTCTAGTTATTCGTTTCGTTTGGAAACATCGCGATTCGTAAAGAAAAACTACTTCTGTTTACGTATAATACATAAAATTTTTTCGGGCACTCAAACATGGATAACATACGCACCTATACATACATTTAATTAATAAGAAATTATTTTCAAAATGCATAACTGTCGCGAGAATCAAATTGCCGTTTCCATTTCTGTAGCAACTACATAAAACAAAAGTAACAAACAAAAAATTTGAGTCCATAAAGAGGTAAAGTTTTGCGAAGATGTATATAAATACTAAGAATAATACTTAAATATCAGCATTAGCGCTTGAAGCTGTCGCCAGTTTAGTATCCTCGAAATAACGAGATAAATATGAGAAGGCCTACACGATTTTCAATTCCTGGAAGACAACGAAGAATTAAAGGATATAGACGAAAAAGTTATGATTACTTTTTTTCATGAAAAGGTTAGTTTTCTTAGACATGTTTATGAATTTTGAAGTTTTACATTTATAATTAATTGCAGGCTGAAAGGCTAAAATCTTCCACGTTGTGGTCAACATTCTCCATGTTGAAAAGTACGTTGACAGTGAAGGAAAACGTCGAGATATCGAATTTTGGGAAGTTACATTTATATTTAAAACGCCAAAGTGAAGGTATGAAGCAAAAAAATCAAAAATTCTATCGTAGAATGACGTGTCAAGATTTTTGACAGAAACATCTAACGATATCTTTTAGCTGTTAATTTTCGGTCTATATGGTGCATGTAGCAGTGAGGAGTTAAGAAAGTTAAATGTGGAGGATATCGAAGATACCGGCTCTATTTTAGTTGTTAGTCTGCATGATACTTAGACAAGGAAAAAGCGTAAATTCACCGTCATGACGGAAATGGCAGGAATTAATGAGATCGACTTGTACATGATATGTAAGCTTGCGTCCAAAGCAGATCAACCACTCAAGATTCGTCATATACCGGGCGTCCACATATATTTTCCCTCATTTTAACTGCCTATAACTTCTAAACGGTTTAGGATAGAAACATGCGGTTTTCACTGAAAAGTTACATAGTAGTATAAGTTTTCTTTGAATACATTTACGTAAATCGTACAAATTGATGTTCTGTTGTACGATTTTTGATTTGTATCTCTCATTTTAAAAATTAATTACTCGGTCATTCGCTAACCAATTTTGAAAAATTTTGCATCGCTGGATAAGTGAAAGTCAGTTCTTTAAAACTACAAAAAAATATACCGGGTGTTCCATAAAAAAAGTTAACAAAAAATTTGTCAAAAATCCGCCATTTTTGTTATGACGTCCTAAAAGTTGATAAAAAAAATTTAATGTATTCAAAGAAATGTTTCTATCCTGAGCCGTTTAGAAGTTATAAGCAGTTAAAATAGGGGAAAATATAAGTGGACACCCTGTATTATATGAACAATAAATGTACAGTGCAACCTGTAGGGATCTACAGTTTCTACAAGATGCCGATGAAAATTGCTCAATATTTGAAACTACCCAACCCAGAGAGTTACACTGGACACTCCCTGCGTCGAACGTCAACTACTTTTCTTGCTGAGGGCGGCGCGGACATCAGAAGGCTCAAAACTCATGGTGGATGGCTATCAAACACGACCACAGAAGGCTACATAGATAAAAGCATTAACAACAAAATGACAACTTCGAAAATGATTTTTAGTAAGCCGTCATTATCACACGGTGCATGCGAGGGTCGGAAGAAACAATCAGATTTTGTCCTAGAACCTACATGTGGCGAATCTTCATTGTCCACATCAAATGGAAAAGAAAGTGAAGTTCAACAGGAAGTTTTATTAAAATCGTCACTATCATTTAATGATTTACAATTACAACAATTTTCAAGTATAACTTCCTGTGGCGTTAGTAATTGTACGTTTAATATTTCTCCCAATAAATAGTTATTAAAATTGTTTATTTTGTTGCTATAAAGTAATGGTTGCTATTAAGAAATGTGATATTTTTCTTTATGATTCGTAATAATGAAATATACAGGGTGTTAATTAAGTACTTTTACAAACTTTGAGGGGTGAATCTTTGACTAATTTTAAGATAAAAAGTTCATATAAATATGGGTCCGCAACGGCTTGGTTCCTGAGATACAGAGCGTCCAAAAATTATTTTATTTGGTTTTTTGCTTATATTTTTGTTAAGTAAAATGGAAATTGGACGAAATTCAGGATACTGGATATATTGATGACGAGAAACTCAAATAATAACTTAATTTTTTGTTTAATGTTAGAGGGCGCCACAAACAGTGTTGTTCTTGAATTTAATTAACCATAACTTTTTGTATTGTATTCTATGTCTTTTTTGACTAGGCAGATCTATTCTCCATTCAATTTTACATACAAAAGATACTCTTAGTATTTGTCGCTAAAAGCAGTCGTTTTGGATAAAAACGGATTTGAAGTTAATCTGCGTTAGAATTTTTAAAGGTTGGATCGAGGGGTCAACCACCACTGGGAATCACTGTACTTATACTGGAAATACATGGGAATACTTGGGAGTACATAGAAATACATGAGAATACTTAGAAACAGATAGGAATACATGGAACTACTTAGAAATACATATGAGTATCCAGATATAAATGGAACCGCATGAAACATTTGCATAATAATTTTTAAAATGTTAAGCAACGTTTCCTCCACGATCGCCTATGACCGGCGACGGGATAGCTACGATCGATTCGCGATTACTTCGAGGGGTAAACAGGTGTACATATTTTTGGACAGTATGTATACCGTCGTAAGCAGTACTTGGGCAATACTAGTTAATACTTGGACAGGACTAGGCAATACTTGAACAGTACTAGGTAATACTTGGGTAGGACTGGTCAGTACGTAGGCATTTTTCCATTACTTTTCAGCGGTTTTCAGTGCAGTGCCTTTAAAATATTATTAAATGGAGGTAAGTACCTATACCTATTATTCATTGTTTCGCTGAACATTTATAACTGAAGTTGTGAAGTAACAGAGTAAGCGACTTATGGTTTTTTTGATAAATTTTATTTGTGTTCGTGCGTTTAAAATCAAAAACTTATAATTGTATTTTAAGTAACGTTGACTGTAATTATTTGGCAACAGGATTATAGTAAACGTTACCGTTACCTGTCTGAAGGAGGTATTTACTTTTGTATAATACATAATTGTAAGAGTAGGTACATTATAATATTACATTTCAAATCGTCAAAAAGTTAATGTTTTGCAAAATTATGTTAATATGACAATCACGTGTGAATATCTACTTAACATTATGCTTTCACACTGAAACTGTTAACGTAAAGCGATCGTAAAGTAAATAAACATATAATTTCGAAGAAACTACTTCTGCATCATTTGCGAGTTCTTATCGTGTTGATGATGCTGTTTTCATCAATTTACCGATAGTTTAGAACTTGTGCAAAATTGTTTTCGTTAAAAATAACGACAAAGAATACGTGTTAATTGAAAATGTAGTGCTTTTATTTAGACTTTTTTGTTTAATTTTCGTAATTTTAAAAATCTAAGTAGTACCTGCGGGATACTGATTTATCCCGAATTTATTGTCTTCAAACGGGTAGGATCTCGGCAAATATATATATATATATATATATATATATATATATATATATATATATATATATATATATATATATACACATCTTTCTATCATTATTGCTTCCACATTATCAACTTACGCACATTGTCGCGACCGAATCAAAACTCAACTGAAATTCTGCTGATGCCCTCTCAATTTACTGTAAGTTGTGTTTGTATACTTTAATTGAAATAAATTACAATGTTAATATTATTATTTACCTAAATGATCTTATTTAATGTTGGATCCAATTATTATGTATTGGTTGCGTTTAATATAACTAAGTAATCAACTTAAGGGTAACCAATACATACTAAAATTTACTAGTTTTGGCTTGAAAATTCTAGCAAGCCATATTAAGAATGTAATTGTTCAAAAATTAGTTATTAACAAATGGAATGGCAATTGCATTAGATAAATAACAAGTAACAGATTTGTCAAGAATTAATGTTTGTAGTTTACGTTCTTAAGATAACTTGCTAGAATTTAATTAGTATTGGTTAGACATTAAGTTGATGATTTTAATTATACTGGATGCTCAAAAGCTGTGGGATCATTCTCTTTCTCTTATATATTCTCATAGTTTTGAATGAGTTATAGATTTTTAGTTTTTGGTTTTACTTATCCTACTTTAAAGTAAAAATTCATTGTTTTTTTTTTATTTTAAATAGAATTCTATTAATTTATTCCAGTCTAGATTTTACAGCTTTTAGTTCATTTTAATTTAGCAGACTATGAAGGCTTTCACATCCGGGCATTCGTGGTAATAAGTCGTTTTAATAGAATTTCTTCCTGACGTTTCGTCCAGTAGGGTGGTCAACATTATCAAAAGCAATGAATAACGGTCGAAGCATTCTGAATATTTCTTTGAAATGAAATGAATTTAAAAAACCACATGAAATCTAATTTTAACGTCAGAAGATATGGAAAACACTTTAATTAATATGTACCTTATCGCCTTTGATCCATGCAAATGTAGACTAAACATTACAAAGTTCAATGGATCAAAATTTACTAACTCAAACGTTTTAAATTTTTTTAATTTATTTCATGGTTATTAGCCTACCAGTACTAACGTAGAAGTATTAGGGACAGATTTGGAAAATAGTGTACTAATTGATATGCAAGAAAATAATTGTACAGAAGTCACAAAAGTGAAAGATCAAAATGTAACAAACGACAACTTTGAAGAAGAGAAACAAATAGGCCCTTACGGGGTAAGAACAACTTATATACTTAATTACAAAGGTTAAACACTTCTTCCAATGAAGTATTATCTATTAGACTTTCATCTTTTGTAATAATTTTCTTCATTACCTACCTCTAAAAATTTAGGTTCATTTTCTTTTTAGTCTGAAAATCCTACTAATACTTCAATAACTTTTCAAGACAAATCCAAAAGATTATTATACATGATGTTACTGTCATTAATCCACCCATCTTATTACGCGATGTTACCAATATTCGTTCTAAAAGTATAGATTATACTGAATAAGACATATATCTTTTAATTTTTATTAAATGTTTACATTTTTACCTATCTTCAGAACAAAGCAAGTCTGGAATCAATAAAAACAAATGAAAATGAATACGAGCTAAGTACCTCATCACCAGAGGATCCATTTTATAACTCAGGAAGTAGCGAATACCGTCCTAGCGATGAAGAGGTTAGTTGCAAAACTAAATTAATACTGTTAAATTAACTTTGTTTACTTTTTCATTTCTTGTTTTTGGAGTGAATTATTTTCATACAGGATGATTTTCTGTTTATTAACACGTAATAATAATTATAATACAAAAATCAATATCAAATATTGGGATAATGCGGCCAAAATTTAAAGAGTACTTACAAAATTAATACCATCTAACATACGATTTTTTAGGAAAACCTCGACATATCTAGTACATCTCCTCGTGTAACTCGCAACCGAAAAAAAAGAGAAGACAACAAGTCAATCAACAACTCAAAATTTAGTGCAACATAAACATAACACAAATACTGCAGTGCAAGCTCTTCATAACAACCCCTGTAATTTAAAAACACCATACAAAAGAAAACCAGACCATTGTTATTACTGTGAATGTGAAGTACAAAACTTTGCTCGTCATGTAAAGAGAAACCATTCACTGGAAATCGGCGTTGCCGAAATATTATCCAAACCCAACAATAGCAAAGAAAGACGAATCCTTTTGGACAAACTGCGAAGGAAATTTTTTGGCTAGCGGAAAGGGACAATTTAAAGCAGTACGTCGACTTCATATTCCAGGAAGGTCTCTTTTGCCTTGTGATAATTGTTTAGGATTTTTTTCCAGCAAACTTTTATATCGACACAGGAAAAAATGCTTTGGAGATAACTATAAAATTGGCAAGAGTCAGTTAGCAGGTCAGTCAAAACTGGTTATAAAAAACAACAGACAAACGTTTAGTAGAAAAGTCTTTCCTCACATGAGAGCTGATAAAGTATCTTTGGAAGCAAAAATGACACCTTAATATGCGCTTTTGGTGCAAGGTATATAAATACTCATAGAGAAAAACATTTTGTACCAGTCACCTCTCGAAAATGAGAGAACTGTCAAAAATCCTTATAGAAATGAGAAAACTTGATCCAGGTATTACTCATCTGTTCTCGGCATTAGAACCAAGATATTTTGACTGTTTTGTGCAAGCAGTAAAATGCATCGCTAAGTATGATGCTGAAAAGATATATATCTTTCGCCTACCTTTGCTATGAATATTGTGACATCTCTGAAACAGTGTTGTGATATAGCAATTACTTACGCGTACAAAAAGACTGCTCCTTATTCATCTGTTTCTTCAGGAGAAGTAGAAGCAAACATTAAAATTTTAATTCATCTCTTTGAAAAAAACTGGAGGTTTGAGATATCTTCGCAAGCCGCAAGCAATCTAAATCTTAATAAATGGAATAAAGTAACTATTATTCCTCTAGCGGCCGACTTAAAATTATTAAGAACGTACTTAATAACATTAGCGGACGATGCTATAAAGGAACTAAATGAAAACAAAAGCATTGAAGCTTATAACAATTTAATAGAGTCGGTGTATTGTAGAGTAATGCTGTTGAATAGAAAACGATCGGGAGAATTGCAAAGAATGCCATTCTACAGGTTTTTTCAGTTGAATTTTGATTTTGCTTACATTTTAACCGTGGAAAATTTGTATTAGGTATTACGATTTAGTTTCACATTAATCATTCAAATTATTCGGAGCAAAATTGGCTTTATGAGCTTGGAGTCCTTTAACTGCAAACCTTAGCACCTAAAGTAGTAGTACATTCTCGAACAGGTTCTTAAGGCAAGAGAACGTCATCTTTATAAGAAACTTTATTTAATCTTATAGAAAGTTTTGGTAGTCTATATGTTTCCACAAGTATAATACAAAAAGGTTAGATTCGATGAGTAAGAAAAATTGTAGGAAAGTAAAAAAATGTTTCAGAAGAACCCATAAAGCGTAGTCAAGAACAAGATCAAGCATCAGAAAATGTGGCAACAGTGCCAGACGCAATAATATTGCATAATGTATAGACTCCATAAAGTCTCAATTCGGACAAAAATGTGTATACTTGAAAATTAATTTTCATGTAACTTAAAGGGTGGCACTATATTTCTATGTGTATTGTCAAACAACATTCACGATTTATTTAGATTTAGAAGCACGATTTCGAGTGGACGCAATAAGGATGGACTTCGAAATGTCGCAATAATGATACAAGACTATATATATAACAATTATATTTGTTTGCTATTGTACAACCTCTTGCGTACTTTACTGCAGGCGATTCGAAATTTTTATACTTGCCAACTGTTAGGTTGGCTATAATTATTGAAGAATCGACTATGTAACTGCTTTACATACCTGTCGGCAAAGTTGCTAACATTTTCGTACGTGAATGCTTTCACGAGTCGACACTAGATGTCGAAAAACTTATCATTTAAATATATAACAATCTTTACATTTTTTGCGTCTTTTAGGGGAACATGGAAGAACGAATTCCTTTATTAAAAACATTGAAGACGCTGTTAAAATTATATTGCCCGAATATATAAAAAAGCTTTTAATATACAATGGCTTTGACAATGCTACTACTTTAGCGGAACTTCAAGAAAATGATATTTTTAACATTGAGCAGTTTGCCGTAAAGGAACTACATTCTAGAGTAGAAAAGAATGAATTGGAAGAATTTTACAAGGGAGCGTATATCACAAAGTATGAAAATGTTATGGAAAAACATGAATTTAACATACCTGTAGGGCACAAAAAACTGATTTCAATTTTTCAACGGCATGTAAGATTAACTTGGACAGAATTTGCGACATTCTTATGGAAAGGCAAAAAAATAATGAAAAAAAATCTCAAAAAAAAGAAGGGACACCGGGATCAATGTAAGCTTAGATATTAACGATAGATAGTGGTAGTGATTGTTATACCAATGATAGTTCAAAGGAGGTTAACAAAAGAAAGAAACGAAAAGCAAATAATAGCCCGAATGCAAACGAGGGAGCAGAGGATAATTTTAAAGAAAATGAAGGGCAGAGTGTAGAATTCAAAACGAAAGCTGAGAACCATGTAAAACTAACCATCAGTTATGTCAAGAGACTAATATCTCAAAAAAAAACATTCTACTAATACTTAAAATATACAGAGTTTAATATCTGAATGCGAAAAGCTTCAACCAAAATGTATAAATAAACACTTAATGATTTTAAAATGTGGTATTTGGGATTGTAAATCCGAAATTAAGATATCTTCTACACAAAAACCATATGGACTTAATTGGGTACCCTCTAACTATTATAAACATTTCACTCGACATTTGAATAAAGAAAAACACTCAAGAAATACAAGCGTTTCTTTTAATGAATCCGACAGTGAAGTAACAAAACTAAAGCAACCCACCATAGTATCCTATATAAGCATACACTTTAAAATGTTGAAAATACTAAAGATCAGAATAGTGTTGGAAATTTTTAAAACCAGACTCACCACCAAGCCGACAATCACCTCAAAAATCACATTCGGAGACACAACCAGATCCAGTTCTCCCGGGACCCTCTTACGTTAATTTTCAATCGAGCTTCGAACTAAATCCCATTGAAGATATTGTTAACGCTGAAGTTTTATTCACGGAAGAGGAGTTTTTTCCTAAAAGCAGGGGTACTAATGACCCGAGCATTCCTGCGGAATATTCTACCATCCAAGGGTCAGACATTCCCGAGCAAAGTACATCAAAGGAATCAAATAGTAAATGGAAGGATATAAAATATTCAAGAACAGAAAGACAAACTAGAAGCATTACAAACACGTTTTATGTATCACAACGAAAACTCACGCACTATTACAGCATAATAAAAAGAATACAGGAAGAAATTAATAGGACCAATGTAGATGATATTTTTCAAAGACAAAATGATAGTTGTATTCCCATTCTGAGTCCTATAGCAAATAATAGGAAAGAAATGACGGGATTATTGGCATTGCTCATGGAAAGTTTTAATAAAAATTTAAAAGGAAAATATTCAAATAGATTTGCGGATGAACTTAAAAAATACGCACTGTATATATTTCTTATTGGAGGTCGCCTTTTGCATCAATCTTTATACACTAACTTAAAAAACGTCTTACCTTCTTTGTCATCGCTGTATTTGCAATTGGATAAAAATACTCAAATAACCGAAGAAAGTCTAAGATTAGACGAACTCAACGAGTTTTTAGAAAAAAAAATTTGCCAAGAAAGATTTTTATATCTGAAGATCAAACTGCTGTTTTAAGAAAAGTGCAATATGATCCTAAAAGCAACACTATAATAGACTTTAAATTAGATATAGATAAAGAAACAGGATTACCTATAAGGAAAAGAAATGAAATGAACACATACAAAGATTTTGAAAACGCATTTACAAATGGAACGATTTGTAATAATGCTTATATTGTTATGGCACAACCTCTGCTTGATAACTCGCCATCTTTTGTTTTGTCAGTATTTGGTAGTGATAATTGCTTTAATGCTGAAAATGTCATTCAAAGATGGACGTATATTAAAAATAAAGCAAATAAATTTAACATTGAAGTGCTAGGGTTTGCTACGGATGGAGATTCGAGAGCAATGAAAGCCATGAAAATATTAAGCAAAATACCTAATAACGGAACAAATAAATATTCTCCGTATTTCCATGTAAGTTGTTTATTTTAGTATTTTAGAACGTGTTTAAATAAGTATAATTTAGATGGAGTTTGATTTAGATAAACCTGTATGCATTCAAGACAGTATTCATATTTGTACCAAACTTAAAACAATATTAACTAATAACAAAATTCAGGTTCAAATGGGCATCTATTCCGTCTCAACTAGTCACATTGAACTCATTATAGAAAAATATTCGAAAGACAAACACCTGCTAAGCTCATCATATTTATACAGTAAGTTAAAAATTCATTTCGTTGAGTAATTCCATTCTGAACAGCTATTTATATTCCATTGGAAACAAATAATTTTTTGAAAGAAATTTATTGAAAAACGAACCGGGTCCGCACTATAACATAAGTTACGAACATTCATGTTTCGTTATACGTTACATATAGATTTTTTACTAAATTTAAAAAAAGCTTCCTAAATATTGAATTAAACGTATATATTTCAAATTCAACTTGGCCTGTCTTATTACGTTACCGTTTCAAAACGAATTAACAAATGACCAAAAGTTTTGCATGTTTCGTTAAATGTACCGTTTGGCACTCACTTTAATTTCGCTTTAATTATAAACACGTCACTTTATTTAAAAAAAGAGTTGCAAATATGTATTATATATTTTTCGTAAAAAGTATGTGTGTCAAAACGGATACTTTTACAGGTGCAGATAAAATGAATTTTAAATCCATTGAAATGTTATCTACAGAGAGAGTCACAAATTTATTAAAGAACTTTCCAGAGAGTTGTGGTACAGCTCAATATTTGTGGCTTTGCAGAATAATAATAAAAGTGTTTGTGTCCAAAGACACTGATATTGAAAAGAGAATTTCTCTAATATGGTATGCGACATTTTTTATTAGAATATGGCGAAACTGGCTGACGCAAAACCAATATCCATTAAAAACCCACTTTATCACATCAAATGTTTGTCACTGCATCGAACTAAATGCTCACGGCTTAATTTTATTACTTGAAAAATGCCAGAAAAGGGACATACCATTTTTGCCATGGCTATATTCAAGTCAACCATGTGAAAGCGTTTTTACAGAGACGATATCGATGACGTCGACTTACTCAACCATGGTTAATTATTCCCTTCAAGACATGATAAGAAGAATAAATAGAATCCAGGCTATTGCAGAGATAAAAACAGATTTATGTAAGTATAGCAATCCTATAAGATAATTTCTATTTCAAACACCAATATTTGAAGTAAGAAGTAAGGACGTTAAATATAACGATTGCATCCTCGATTGCAGCCTTTTTTATTTTGGAAATATCTTTTTTGGGCTATATTATAAATACCAATTCCGCATACTTTAGATTACTGTTCCACTTCTATACCACAATCAGTTTCTAATACCGTGAGGTGAGTAATGATTGTCAAAAAAAAACGAATTTTAATTTCAGACATGCTAAGACTTAATTTAATTAAAATTATTATTTTACTGAAAGTAGGCACATAAACTTCTTTGTTTGATTTTTCCCAATTACTTTTTTTGAAATTGAAAAATTTCAATTAGTATCGTCTGGACAATCATTGTTGAACGTACTGTACTTTAAAATACAAACTAAAACTATATTTTCAGGTAAAACTATAAACTTTCCAAAAGCTTCTCAATGGCGTTTGGGCGACGAAAACGAAACTTTAGGCAATACTGATGTAAGGAACATTAACAGCAACAAAATAATAGAACTTTTAAACGGAGCACAACAAACAGCTCTAAAGGATGCCAATGAATTAGGAATGGTTACAAGTGACACGTTATGTTTAGAGCAAAGTTATTTGCCCACTATTACAATCAATCTAAATATTTCCGATTATGACTCATCTGACGATGACAATTCTATTCCGACAAATACGACTGAAACACCCACAGAAAACATAAAAGATCTAGAAAAACTTGCTCCCTATGAATATCTGAACTTTAAAGATTACTCTGATGTAGCAAATACTAATACTAGAAAAGGGTCATACATCGAACTGTCGCTTAATGGAGACAAAAAAATTACTATGAGGAAATCAAGCCTGTGCTGGTTATTTTGCGAAACCCCTTAGAGGCTCTCAGCACTTCGCCTACGGAGAGTTCGAGGAATGAACCAAATTAATAAAAAAGATAACCGGACCAATAAGAATAGAAGTATAAATAGGAGCAATGCCAAATTAAAATCATCCACAACTAAAAGCAAACAAAAAATGGCAAGTGAATGTAGTTCTAGCAGCAGTACTACTATCGAACTAAGTTCAGACTATTCTGATGAAGAAAGTTTCAAAAGTGACAGTGACATTGAATGTTCTAAAAATATTAAAATTGAGTGTGAGAAATACTACGCAGTGTTCTATACAGATGCATGGTATGTAGGGCGAGTATTGGAGATATTCAAAAAAACATGCAGAATAAAATTTTTTGAAAAGTTTCTCGATGAATATAGATGGCCGAAAAATGACGACATCCAGATAGTTAAAATGGAGTTTATTTTTTATGGACCAGTGCAACTAATAGGGACCTGTCCCTTTAGGATTTCACGGTTCTGCTCTAGAAATATTAAAAAGATGTACCAGCAATTAAAAAAATAAATGTTCAATCCCTTTTTTGTTTATTTAATTTGGAGATATACAATGTGCTGCAAAAGAGTTTAGTTGTTATACGAACCACTCAGTTAAACGACTAAGTTACGAATTTGTGGAGGATATTACATTATATACTAAATTAAAATACACTGTGTGATTTCTGAAATGTGTGAGTTCTAAAAAATTAGTTATTATTTAATATTATGTTTTAAATGCAATTAAACGAATGCACCATTTTTTTAGTTAGGTTTTAAACGACATTACATGCATTTTTTAAGTCGCATAAAATCTACGAACAATGTTTTAACAAACATGTGGAAGCACCTATTAGACAGAAATTGAACAGTGCTACGCAGTACATGAGCAATATTAGATAATACATGGTCAATACTAGGCAATGCATGGGCAGTGATGGGTAGTAGTTGGACAGTATAGGCAGTATTGGACAGTAGTAAGGACAGAACTAAATACTTGGGCAGTATTAGGAAATACTCAAATATTGCTAATATCGGACGGTGTACACTCATGAAATTTAAAACTTGGACACCACAATTTCTGTAAACAAAAGTTTGCACATTGTGAAGCGGGCTTAAGGGTATCATTTACAATTCTAACAGCAGGTAGTCTCAGCAGGGGTTATCTTATAGAAGGACTGTAGAATGAATCATTACACTAAGCACGTTTTAGAAAATAGGTAATTTACGTTGCTTACTTAATTTTTTCTTTAAAGAATATATTTGAAGGTATCGCTAATTAAACACCATAGCTCGATTAATTATCGAATCAAAATTTTGTTTAGGAAATGTTTACAAAATAAAATTAGAAATAATTTTGATTTAAAAAACGTCTACAAGCAATAACTTTTAAATTAAATCAAAAACTAAACATGGTTATTTGGGTTGACTGATTATTACTTATTTTTAAATAAATCTAACCTACTAATTATTGTAAGTTATTAAAAAAATCATTAAACTCTCTATTCATAATATTTAGTCCTTACAAAATGTATATTTTATGACGTTTCATTTTTTCTGTAGTTAATATAAAAAGTGAAAATAAAAACTAAGGCAATTCTTATTGTCAACGTATATATTTAGTTTTTGACAAGAATTTATTACATAATTATAATTAAGATACCAAGTTATAGTTTAAAATTAAATGAAAACGTTTTTTTTTAAATAAAGGTATTACTATATAAATAAATATAAGAAATCAATAATGGGTGTGACCTCCATTATTATTGATACATTCTTGGAGGCGTCTGCTCATTGACGCTATCAAGGTATCAATATAATTAATATTAATCGTTTCCCATGCGGTATCAATGGCTGCAATTAGTGCATTACGGTTTACTGGTATAAAATTTGGCCCTTGTTGTCTTCGGATAACAGCAAGTATTCGAGCCCAAACATTTTCGATAATGTTAAAATCTGGGCTTTTGCTGGCCAGGGTAACAGCTCCAAGTTATTTGCTTGTATCCAGTTGCGCACAACCTGCGAAGTATAGGGTCATCATATCCCGATAGTTAATTATCGAATGTTCCAAGAAAATATGTGTAAATAGTAAATGGAATCTACTAACGTAACGTTAAGTCGTTAATTATAGTTACATAACTCTCCTTTCATAAGATATAGTTCATATTAATATGCTTATTGTAAAGCTTCGTACACACCTGAACAACAAACCGAGGAACAAACAGAACAACGAACCGAACGGCAATCGGAACATTAATTTGGACGGTGCTACGTACGAATTTTAGAACAGATTCGCAAGTCCTGATTGTTCCACGAACGGTTTGCGGCGTTCCCGCAACTTGTCGGTTTTTTCTCCGACATCAAAGAAAATGCGCGCGAATGCGTTTGCAGGTTTGGACGAATCTAAACAAAACGGCGAACAAACTTATGCGGGAGAATTAAATTATTTATTTTTGTCCTCCCTTTTGTGGGTTTGTTGTGTTTTAGGTAATATTATGGAGTTGACAGAAGAAAAATGTTTTAAATTAATCAGTGTTTAAGAATGCAAGAAAAAAATGATGTCCCTATTAGCATCATTTGGGCGGGAAATTTCCAAAATAAAAAAAAGCGAAGTAAATTATAATTTTTACTCTTCTTTGTGCGTAAAAATTTGGTTGGCACTATCTTCTTGTTTTCCGCAATTTTCTCTTCTCAATAATAAATATATATGAACTGAAAACTACTGAAAATAATTATGGGAACAGCACAAACGTTCCGTTTGTTGTTCGGATTGTGGAAATCATAAAAGATCGTTTGTCGTTCTGTTTGACTTTCGGTTCGTTGTTATGTTTGTTGCTCGGTTTGTTGTTCAGGTGTGTACGAAGCTTTACAACTTAAGCAACAATTTTTGGCGAATAAAGATTAGTTTGTGATGTAATATTAGAAACACAAATTTATATCATATCAAATTTATGACAACTTAAAACCAAGAACGTGTATGTTATTGCTAAGAAATTATTAAGGAAAAAGCGCAATTGCAGTGTAAATATTTATAATTAAATATTTTGAAAGTTATAAGTCCTCTATTGTAATCTTAATACTTAAAAGAAAATTTCAATAACAATAGAATATCCTTGCTTGTTTAATTTACTTCCTTTGAGTCATATTGCTCTAAGGGTTGTTACATTGGTCATTAGAAGTATGTAATAAATAAACAATTACCTACTGTTTGAGAAGGGGTAGTGTGAACCAATAAATAAAGTAAGAAATGTAAATTCCATTTTAGTTTAAAATTTCAAGTGTTGTGAAATGCCACCTCATCTCGGTGCTGATTTGAAAGCGCGGATTGTTTCGGAATTAGCGGCGGGCCGTAGCGTGCGTGAAATTTCACGTATGTTAGATATACCAAAAAGCACCGTAGGGCATTACCGAGTAAAATGGAATCTTGAACACACTTTGGAAAGAGCCATCGGAAGTGGTAGACCTAAAGTATCTACACGTGCTCAAGATCTCGAGTTGTTTCATTACGTAACAGAACAACCATTTGCTACATACTCAGGGCTATAGCAGATACACATTTTCCCGGATGCCGTATAACTGCACAAAAAGATTAAAGGAGATGGGAATAAAGAAGTATAATGCTGCTGCGAAAGAAGTTCTCAGTGACGAAAATATGAGACGTCGTCTGGAATTTGCAAGGCGATATGTGAACGAACCTTTGGAATTTTGGAATCGAGTGATTTTAGCGACGAAAAACGTTCAATAGCCGCAACGATGGACCACTAAAAGTTTTTAGAATGGAAGGAACTCGTTACGAAAATAATCACATATGTCCTAAAAACGAAGTGGTTATTTTTCTGTGAATGTGTGGGGTTGGGTTAGCGCGCGGGGTCCAGGAGTTTGTTGGGCTATCGATGGACGTCTTGATTCTGCTGCGTATTTAGATATTTTGGAAACTATTATGAAACCTTCAGTCGAAGTGTTTTATCCAGACGAAGATTATATTTTCCAACAAGTAAGTATTCTATTTCACTATACTTTCTCCAAAAATAGTTCGGGATCTGTTGAATTAACATTTTCATAATGTATTTTGTTGTTAAAGGACAACGCCCCTATTCATACTTCGCGGGTTGTGCGCAATTGGATACGAGAAAATAACTTGGAGCTGTTACCCTGGCCAGCAAAAGCCCAGATTTTAACATTATCGAAAATGTTTGGGCTCGAATACTTGCTGTTATCCGAAGACAACAAGGGCCAAATTTTATACCAGTAAACCGTAATGCACTAATTGCAGCCATTGATACCGCATGGGAAACGATTAATATTAATTATATTGATACCTTGATAGCGTCAATGAGCAGACGCCTCCAAGAATGTATCAATAATAATGGAGGTCACACCCATTATTGATTTCTTATATTTATTTATATAGTAATACCTTTATTTAAAAAAAAGTTTTCATTTAATTTTAAACTATAACTTGGTATCTTAATTATAATTATGTAATAAATTCTTGTCAAAAACTAAATATATACGTTGACAATAAGAATTGCCTTAGTTTTTATTTTCACTTTTATATTTAACTACAGAAAAAATGAAACGTCATAAAATATACATTTTGTAAGGACTAAATATTATGAATAGAGAGTTTAATGATTTTTTTTTAATAACTTACAATAATTAGTAGGTTAGATTTATTTAAAAATAAGTAATAATCAGTCAACCCAAATAACCATGTTTAGTTTTTTGATTTAATTTAAAAGTTATTGCTTGTAGACGTTTTTTAAATCAAAATTATTTCTAATTTTATTTTGTAAACATTTCCTAAACAAAATTTTGATTCGATAATTAATCGAGCTATGGTGTTTAATTAGCGATACCTTCAAATATATTCTTTAAAGAAAAAATTAAGTAAGCAACGTAAATTACCTATTTTCTAAAACGTGCTTAGTGTAATGATTCATTCTACAGTCCTTCTATAAGATAACCCCTGCTGAGACTACCTGCTGTTAGAATTGTAAATGATACCCTTAAGCCCGCTTCACAATGTGCAAACTTTTGTTTACAGAAATTGTGGTGTCCAAGTTTTAAATTTCATGAATGTACCAGCAATTAAAAAAATAAATGTTCAATCCCTTTTTTGTTTATTTAATTTGGAGATTTACAATGTGTCTGCAAAAAGAGTTTAGTTGTTATACGAACCACTCAGTTAAACGACTAAGTTACGAATTTGCGGAGGGATATTACATTATATACTAAATTAAGATACAGTGTGATTTCTAAAATGTGTGAGTTCTAAAAAATTAGTTATTTTTTAATATTATGTTTTAAACGACATTACATGCATTTTTTTAAGTCGCATAAAATCTACGAACAATGTTTTAACTAAACGTGGGAAGTACCTATTAGACCGTAATTGAACAGTGCTACGCAGTACATGAGCAGTATTAGATAATACATGGTCTACCTATTCACCTCTCGGATTACTTCTAAAATATTTTTTCAATATATTTGTTTTCCTGGCAGGAAAACACCTTAGCATTGGGGAAGCCATCGCTAACTGGGTCGTCTGTTGTAGACGACCGTGGAGGAAAACTCGGGTTCACCTCGGTTTTCACTTTCATGCCACTCTGCAGCTTTCTGCGTAAAACTACGAACTAACATTGCTAGAATAGAAGTGCTCTGTGAACTAATTATCCTTGTGCTTTTGTTCAGTTAAATAAGAATCATAATCTATATTAATAATTTAGTTAATTCTCCCGGTGTTCTCCTTCTATACACATCGTGGGGATGTGCCTGACCTCAAGTTGTGATAGCTAGATTGGGGCGCCGGTTTTTTAAATACGACCACACATCGAGTGATACCTTAAAATGACGGGCTGGCCAAGACGGATTTAAATATGCATGACAAAATGTTTTCTCCTTATAAATAATTTAGTTAATTCTCCTGATGTTCTCCTCCTATACACACCGTGAGAGTGTGCCAGACCTCAAGTTGTTATAGCTAGATTTCTTGGGCATGCCCCCCGATCCGTACGACGTTTAATAAAAAAACACTTTTTCCCACTCATGTGGGTGGGGCCTGGGGGCGCCTGTTTTTTAAATACGACCACCCATCAAGTGATACCTTAAAATGACGGGCTGACCAAGACGGTTTCAAATATGCATGACAATTATTTCAAAAATACCTGAAAAGGTGTAGTCGTAAAAAACTGACTTTTCATATACTTATTTATATGAAAGGATATTTTTATTAACAGTGCTATATGGGTTCTCAATTAGTAATTGGGCCGTCCGCCGGTCTGTAGACCGGCTTTTAACCTTCTACTAGGTAAATAACAAGGGATAATGTTAAATTATTTAAATGTCATTGCGTCACTTTGTTTACTACCGTAGTTACATCTGCTGATCTAGCAGAACTTATACACTTCTTAAATGTAAGTAACTATAAATAATTATTTTTCTTTGCACTAATTTCAATGTTTGTAATAGAAGAACCTATTTGAAAATGGATTTTCTTAATAATATGCTTGGCGAATTTGATATTCAATTTCATAATATTTAAAAACACTGCTTCGTTATAATGAGTTTCATAATCTTATATCAATTTCAAAACTAGATATTAATAAAATTGGAAAACTTGCTCGTGAAGACCTGTCGGGAATGCTGGAACAACCAGAATACGATAATATGTTCGGTATACAGTATGTCCCCGGATGGGGTTGCCAAGAAGAAAAACTTTTTTTATTTTTAATTTTTCGAGAAAAATGTATTCTTCATAAAAGTTTTTGCTTATTTCAAAACCGCGGAACCGACTCTCTTCGTTCTAATTTTACTTTCCATTCTAGAGAAAAATGGAAAAATAGGTTTATTATTATTATTAGATTATTGTACCAATGGGTAATCGATTTGTTTCTCCTGCACATATTGTAACTGTCGTCAACACTTACTCAAAAGATAAACATTTTCTCTGTAAAAGTTACTTACAAGGTAAATTGTTTTATAACGGTGATTCGTTTGTTCAAAGTTTTTTACAGGAACTGATAAAATGAATTTTAACGCGGCAAATAAATTATATTCTGAAGGTGTAATTCGAGGGGTAAACCGCCAGTGGAAGTAGGAGTAGGGGAGGACGGGGCAGCGAGGACCACCGGGGTAATAAGGACCACCATTATAATTTACAAACATTTTAAGTTTGGCGTGCAATTGCACGTTGTTGAGGTTGGTAATGAACGTCTGACTGTACTTTCAAAAATACGCATTGATTGAATGTTGTTGTAAGTTTTCGGATAAAAATCAAGTTTTTACGGTAAGTTGATGTAATCTTGCTGCTCTATATATCCTTGCTATAATTTCGTTAGTAGATTATTCAGTAGATTGAAAGCAATAGTGGTGATGTACATTAAAATGGCTATAAAACTAACCCAAATGTTTAGCATAATTTATTTACTTTAAAGTTAATAGATTACTTTGTATTGTAGTTGCATTTGGGGCCGAGAGGATCGATGCGTTTGGGGTAGATGGGACCAATCTCCGGAATCTGGTCCTCATTACCCCGGGTTTCATTTTATAGTCAAAACAAATTTATTTTATTTTCAGATGAGAAATTACGTAAGAAGGACCAAAGACAATTCGAATACCGCAATTCAGCCAATCCGCAATGGAATTGGCGTCAGGGAAGCTTCTAGAAGATTTAACGTTCCAAAAACCTGCTTAATTAGAAGATTAAAGCAAAACACTGAAAATGTGCCTGGACCCATTGTTGGCAACTATACTACTGTATTTTCTGTGGAAAATTTGTTAGTTGACCATTTATTAGAAATGCAGTCCAAGTTTTATGGCCTTACTCCGTTAGATGTGAGGTGTATAGCTTACGAGCTTGCGGAACGTCTCAAAATTAAGCACCCGTTTAATAAAACAAAAAAAGTTGCTGGCAAGGATTGGCTATCTGGTTTCTTGAAGAGAAACTCCCAATTATCTATTTGTAGGCCGGAAGGAACTAGCTTTAATAGGGCTGCGGGTTTCAATAAAGAACAAGTCACAACTTTTTTTGACCTTTTAAAAACAGTTTTGCGTCAATACAACTTACACCCTACTGTATTTTTAACTATGATGAAACTGAGATCTCCACCGTTCCAAAACCTACAAAAATATTAGCAAAAAGGGGACAAAAGCAAGTAGGTAGAATCGTTAGCGGAGAGCGAGAATCAAATATAACGATGGCTTGTGCAATTTCTGTTACTATGTTCCTCCAGTTTATTTGTTTACTCGGAAAAGGCTTGCACCATCATTGTTAAGAGAAGCCCCTCCAGGTGCTGCTGGTTTTGCACTTCTGGCTGGATGGACAGGGAACATTTTTTAAAATACCTTGATCATTTTAAGGAACATGTTAAGCCCTGCAAGGAAAAACCAGTGCTACTTATCTTAGACGGACCCACGAGTCACAAGCAACTTGAAGTCGTTTTAAAAGCAAGAGAATATCACATAGTAATGCTGACTATCCCACCTCACTGCAGTCATCGGGTTCAACAGCTTGATTTGACATTCTTTGGACCATTTAAGGCTCAATATGCACGAGAATGTGATCATTATATTTCAGTCCGTAAAGGAGACGTGATTACAATTCACGACGTAGTGAATTTGAGTGGTAAGGCCTTTCAGAAGGTTGCTACAATAGATAAAGCCGCAAAAGGATTTAAAAGAAGTGTCATCTATCCATACAATCCCGATGTATTTCAGGAAACTGATTTTTTGCCCTCAACTATTCATGCCAATAAAGAAGTTTTAATTCGTGGTACCGTCACACCACCACGAACAATAATTTCAGATGCTGCCTCACTCAACAGTCCTGCGCCGATCTGTCCGTCATCAGTTACACCGGCTTCTTCTCTTCTTCCCAATAATAATTATAATTTTGCTTGTTCATCTGTAACACAATCTTCATCATCATTTGCTGATGTTTTGCACATTGTATCGTCTGTTGCAGAATCAGATGTTACAAGAAGCAACAAACGTGAAAGAAGGAAGAAAGAAAAATCCGTAATACTTACTAGCACACCGGCTAAACAAGCTTTAGAAGAAAAGCGATCATCTACCTCTTCCAAGGTAGCAGCAACCAAACGAAATCTTGGAAAAGAAAACCATATTCCACTTTCCAAAAACAAAAATGCAAGAGATCACAGGGAATAAATAAAACTAAGAAGACAAATGAAAGTAGTACAAGCGGGAGTTAGAACAACGACGATTGCCTTTGTGATTTAGAATCACTATCTTATGAAAGAACAAAAATAATTCGGACAAGCTTTATAATTCCACAACTATTAATGCACGTACAAAATATGCTATGCCTGAAGTAATGAAATACTTGTTGCTTCTGTAAGTAGCAGCAAAGAACAAGCAGGCGTTTCACGAATATTTGATGCTTCTGGTTTTTCTGATGAAGAATTCCCAGAAGAGCCATTCGAAGATGATTCTTCAGACGAATATTTGCCTTCAAGAAACGGAGCTAGCGAAAGTAATCATAGCAATGATCTAAACTTCAGGCCTGAAGATGAGATGGAAGTTACTGAACAAGAATTAACAGACAGACAAAGGTGGGTGCTTTAATTTTTTTTATCGTAATAGTAGGTATTAATTTCAAGGTTTTCTCCAGATGTCAAGAAGAAAAAAAAGGGAAATGTATCCAGTTGGAAGAAAAATGTTAGAAAAGAGAAGATACTGAAAGGAGAAGCTTACATTGGATTTAAAAACAAGGTTTACCCCTGTTGTCCTATGCTACCTTCTCCATGCAAGGATATGCTAAAACATAAGTGTTCTGAACTTGTGAAAGAGGAAGACAGAAAAAAACTTTATAACCTATTTAGATCATTTCAATGTATAGATGATCAACGACACTTCATAGCATCTCATATTGAACAAAAATTTAAAAAAAGAACAACAAGAAACAGAGAATTCTAGAAAAAAATACACCTATCATTATTCGTTAACAGTTGAAAGTAACTTTTTCATGGCAACACTGAACGTCACTGATGAGGATCAGGAGCTGTAATGAAAAAACAACCACCAGTGGTATCTTAGAAAAAGACAAACGTGGTAAACACCTACCTCACAATAAGCTGGACGAAGCCAATCAAATATTTTTGCGTAAGCAGATTTTATCTTTTCCGTCAGTAGAGTCGCATTATTGCAGACAGTCATCATCAAAAAAATATCTGGATTCTACATTGAACATTTCTATTATGTACCGCATCTACAAAAAACCTATTAAAGCTTATTATACAGCCTGTTTCAGAGTAAGCGCCTTATTTTTTTTTGCCACACTATGGGTACTACTTTCAAAATATTTGGCATTAATATGTTTCAGGACATTCTCTACACGATGGTGATATCAGATTTTAAATTGGACGAATTATTTCAAAATGGCGACATTCAACTTTTTTTTCTTAAATGGAATGCCATTATTTTTCTTTTATTATTGAGATCCTAAAAACATTCTTTTTACGGTAGTATTTCGTTTTTCTTAAAAATTCATTTCTTTCCCTATCAAAAAGCAAACTAACATTTTAATCTAGTAGCGCACGATTGTTTTACACTCGATGTTATTTTTGTCCAAATATCAAGTAGCAGTAGACACAAAAGAAACAAATAAACCTTATTTTGTAATAAACATCTACTTTTTGAAACTCAAAATTAAAAATTTACATCATATACAAATTAGGTATTTACAAAAAATGCTCGAAATGTTTTCCTTCTTTTTCAATACATAAATTGAAACGTCGTCCAATGGAGCCAATAGATCGAAGGATAATTTCCGGAGAAATTTCGTTTATGCACGTACGAATTCTCTCTTGCATATTTTCAATAGTTGTTGGTTCAACGATGTACACCTGGGATTTTACATACCCCCAGAGAAAAAGTCCAGTGGTGTCATATCAGGTGACCTAGGTGCCCAACCAACTGGTCCTCCACGACCAATCCAACGGTTCTCGTATCGATTATTTAAAAACTCCCTAACTGGAAGGGCATAATGTGCTGGAGCGCCATCTTGCTGCCACCACAAATTATTTCTGATATTTTGTGGGAGTTCATTTAGATGATTTTGAATTTCATTTTCTAATAAATTGAGGTAATGCTCTCCATTTAGTCTATTAATAAACATTGGCCCAACAATGTGCTGTCCTATAATTCCACACCACACGTTTAAACTTCATCGATGTTGACAACGTCGCTCACGGGTCCAGTGTGGATTTACATTATCGTAATAATGCATGTTATGTCTTACAACAACAGCATCATTTCGAAAACTTGCTTCGTCCGAAAATAAAACGTTGTTAAAAAGTTTCTATTTTGTCCTATCTGTTGCAAACCCCAATGTACAAAATTAATTCTTAACTGAAAATCATTTTCGGTTAATTCTTGGTGAAGAATCATTGTGAATGGGTGAAATTTATTTTTTTTTATTATCCTCCAGACCGAAGTATGCGATATTCCAACCAAATTTGCAATCTACCTAGTACTGGCATGGGGATTTTCAATAATGTGTAGCATTACCTGGTTTTCGTTGTCGTCATTGCAAGCAGGTGGGTTTTCATGTACCGGTTTCTTATAATCCACAGTTCCCGTTTCACGCGTTCTCTCCAATAATTTAGTGAATGTTCGATGTTCAGGGTGCCTTCTGTTTGGATATTTATTTCTGTACAATCTGGCTGCTTCATAAGGATCTTCATCTGCTTTACCAAATATTAGGAACATATCAATTAACTCGTCTCTCGTATAACTTAACGGCATTTTAAAACGTATCAATTAATTTT
This sequence comes from Abscondita cerata, assembly GCA_030710515.1. Lineage (NCBI taxonomy): Eukaryota > Metazoa > Arthropoda > Insecta > Coleoptera > Lampyridae > Abscondita > Abscondita cerata. Next base: position 183,096 of record JALBCR010002486.1, on the reverse strand, counting down.
AAATTAACAATTATAATCTTCAATAATGCAATTGTTATTAACAAGCACTGACAACTAAATTGCATTGATTGACGTTTGACTACTAGATTAAAGTTTATTTGTTTCTTTTGTGTCTACTGCTACTTGATATTTGGACAAAAATAACATCGAGTGTAAAACAATCGTGCGCTACTAGATTAAAATGTTAGTTTGCTTTTGATAGGGAAAGAAATGAATTTTTAAGAAAAACGAAATACTACCGTAAAAGAATGTTTTAGGATCTCAATAATAAAAGAAAAATGATCGCATTCCATTTAAGAAAAAAAAGTTGAATGTCGCCATTTTGAAATAATTCGTCCATTTTAAAATCTGATATCACCATCGTGCAGAGAATGTCCTGAAACATATTAATGCCAAATATTTTGAAAGTAATACCCATAGTGTAGCTAAAAAAAAATAAGGCGCTTACTATGAAACAGGCTGTATAATTATATTTGCGTTTTTTAAACCGTCAAGGTTTTCACAAGAAAGTAGGCTATTTAGGCAGCTTAAATTTATTGTTGATCAAAAAGATTTGCTGGTTCCAAATCATCGTCTGCAATTTTTACTTCATAATCAATGTAGCACTAAGATTTTTGTTACCATCAAACTCAATTTTTTAATAGCCACTTTATAAAATTATATAAAATTGGAATGAGACTCAATTCATTCAAAAATTGAACAGAAATCAAAATACGTGTCCGTTTACATCCCTGAGGGCTGGGTTCAGTTTATACGGGATTCTCCTAGAAATCCTGCTCCGTATGATGTACATGAATTAACTTTTGATGACCTTTATGATTATAAGACACTTTCAAACAGCATGATTGACAAGAAATCCCTGCCTTTGAAATCTGTACGTTGGCTGCACTATCAAAAAAATTACCCTGATACAGTGTTTTATAAAACTGAACTTGATCAGTCAGATTTCATAGAAGTTTCTGTGAAGAAAAGTAAAGGTCGTCTCAAAACATTAACCCTTTCGAAAGCCTACAAAGCAGAGCTGCCAATTTCAAAACAGAAATTTGCAAATTTGCAAACTATGTGTATCGATAATACTATAAAGAAACCGTATCATCAGTTCTATAACCGCTTGAAAACTAATGACGATGTTAGGGACGCTCTGGCTGAACCAGATCAAGATGAAGAATCTGATGCTGAGATGACTCATAATTGACTTTCTTATTCTTTTGTATCAGCTTATATTTTTTACTGTTTCAATATTATGAAAATAAATATTCTGTTTGCAATATTATATTTAGTTTTTATCATGATTTTGACATACGAATGAAGAAATATTTAATTTTTTCCAATGCCAAATCAACGAATGTGCTTCTTTTAAAAATATGTATAAAATAAAAAAAAATTACAAAGTGAAACAAAACTGATATAATATCCTAGATGAGTTTTGCAGAAAATTCCCTGAAATGAAGAAATTTTGGATTTTTCATGCTGAATTGAAGTTTAAATAGTCTCTCACGTCTAATAATTATTGTACAGTGGCTTCCCTAGTCAAAGTAGCAAAGAAAAACCATTTTAGATTAGTGGTGATTATTCTACAACTACAATAACGTTCCTGAACATACAAAAACATAACTCTCAACCGAAAAACAAATTGCAACAAAGATCCAACTTCTGTAGCAACTAAAACAAAAGCACTCGGTACAACATTCAAAACTACGGGAAATTAATACATTCTTCTTCATTTAGACATTAATTTTAAGATATTGTACATCATAAATTTTCAATGCCAAATCTATCTGTGATACCGAATGAAATGACCCACACTATAGACCTAGTACAACCACAGATACTACTACTATGAACAAACCCAAATGAACAAGAAAATCAAAACTGTTCTGAAATTGAAAGTTCCGCAAATAATTCCGAATACGACAACTCCGACAATCTGAAACAGCTTTAATGGGCACTAGTTATTCATCGATTTATACTAACCAGGATGCAGAAACCTGAGATTCTGACGACGATTCCGTGGACGAATACATGCAAAGAACATAATGATTCTTCTGACAATCTTGTTGACCATCTTCCATCAACTAATATGCGGAATTCGGCAGCTAATTATTAGTCACATTTTTCATGCAAGAAGTTTGTGGACATAAAACTCGAAAATTACTATACTGTACTTATCAATGACTCATGATATATAACACAGAAATGTATACAGGCTGTTCTAAATTAAGTGCGCACCATTGGTAACTTTGTTATTCGTGGAGATACAAAGTCAGGTAAATTAACAAACTAGTAGCTTTTTTCCGATGGTTACGATGATGAAATCAAAAAAAAAAACAATCGAATGTAGCGTTTAAGAGAAAATGAGCAAAATGTTTTTATTTTAATGGAACACCCTGTACGTTTCTTACTGTAACAATCACAAATCACCCACAGAACAAAAAAGGTCATATGCAATATTGGCCTAAAATTGAAAATAAGCGAATTATCAGCATATTTTTTTTTAGACTAGTTGGCCGTGAATGGCTGCGAAACAAGATTCAATTTTACTTTTTTAGCTTCAATTTAGTTTCAATGCTCTTCAAAATGCACCTTAAAATGTCGAGATATGCCAACATATTTACTTCTACTCTACTTCTTCATTTATAATAAATTGTTTTTGAGTTCTAGTTTTCACAAAAATTCTTTCATTACTTCGTACTTATGGTTGATTACGTTTAAGATACATTTGGCCATATTGTTTCAGTGTTTGGAGACTATTTTTTCTTGACACGAGATATGTCTCTGATACGATTTTTTTTATTTCAGACTAGTAGGCTATGTATGCCTAATATTAAAACTTCATTACATGTGTCATTTTAAGTCAAGTGCGTCAAATTAATAAATTAACTTATGTGAGTGTGAATTAAAATTTGAAGTGCGAATATCTCGAAATTGGTTAGGAATATCGGTATCAAAGAAGTATACCTTTTCTACTTAGAATCGACTGATCTATCGATATTTACCATCCAAATTGAGATATAACATCGTGCAAAAAAGTTCTGATAGAAAATAGCTCAGAAATGTCCCGATTGTAGCGCCCCCTGTGAACTAGCATAAAAGTAAGTCTAAATTCCGATTTCGCTCTATCAAAAACCCCATTATCCAAATTTTCGGCCAATTCCAACATTAACTTTAGAAATTATCTAATAAAATAAAATGCGAAAAATAAACTTTGACGCCTTGTATATCCAACGAGCAACATTTTATTTGAACAAGTTTTGCTAAATCGCATTATTTTCGCGTGTAGAATCCACAGTTACTTTTTGTCGCATTCATTACGGACCACCCTGTATTAGGGATAGGTGCTACTACATGGAAGTTTAATGGAAGTATGTCAAGTTTGGATGAAGTATGGAGGAAGTACGCGGAGATATTTTTACAAGTGAAAGTAGGTGTACATCTCTACAGTACTGGTACAAAATTTAGACATTATAATGCACATTACTCTAAATTACTCCGCATTACTATAGATTACTATACATTACTATACATTACGTATATATCACTATACATTATGTATACATTACCGCATAGTTATTATTATTCTTGTACATGTGCTCATGTGAGATGTGTGTAAGCTTTAGTTTTGACCAACATTAATAACAGTAAGTATCTTCGCTAAGTAAATTATGCATAATCTCGTAAAACTGCAGACTGCAGACTCGTGCGAGTCTTTGTATATTGGAGAAATTTCGTTGATGATTCACCTATTGACAATGCTTAAAAAAAACATCAGATTAATTTCATTTCTCCCCTAATTATAGTTGGAACTAATATTTTTACAAAGATTGGTTATTGAGACACCTTCTAAGATTTATCAATTATCCCTCACAACAGGTATCAAATTAATATAATATACGTACATTAACCCAAAAATATGTAATAGTGTTTTCCGTGTTTTCCTGTTTGATTTTTTTAAGCGATAAAAAACACCTCAAAATTACGCACTAGACTGCAGTTCTGCACTATCCAGGGTGGGTTACAAACAATGACATAAATAGTATACCATTTCCGCCCCTATTCAAAAAAATAAGCTACATTTTAAATACATTTTGCCGATCATATACAATACATACCACGATATACATGCATAGAGTGATGAATTGATGATATACAGGATGATTCTCTTTAAGTGTTTGTCGTTCCTAGAAAAAGTAGGGCGCTTTTTGTGACTAAACTCTACGAGAAATTCTAGTAAATTTTTCTGGTTCTGGCGCACTTTCGATTACACCGGGACTTGATACAATTTCAGTAGACAAGGGTTTTCAACACGGCCTTCGGAAATCGAGGTACTCGCTAATTATTTTTGCATCTAGAGCTCGATCTAGAGTTAAGTTTCGCTATACAGAGTGCCCTCTGCGAATTCTTGAATGCCAGCATTGCCAGCACATTTGCAGAGAAAATAAATATTTTTTTAAATTTTTTTTAAATAACAAATCTAATATTTCATACGAGATTTTATTTTATCACTCCTCTCAAATTTCATTTTCCACTGTAAATATCTAGTATGTACCTCTATATTTTGCAAAAGTTTTACAACTTGAATTATCACTGGAATTATCACAAAAACTAAAAGATGCGGATATGGAGCTACAAATATTTCGAGTGAATTGTATCTTAGAACTCGTCTTACAATCGGTTACTATGCATGTATATAGTTGGTAGTCGTATCTACATAATACATTATAAAAGTTTAGAAGCAGTAAGAACTTTCCAAAATGGGGGAGCCAATAGAAAGATTAATTGAAAGCCTTAAACAAGATTGCAATTGGTCTATAAACTTTCCAGAAAATCTGAAACAGTTATTAAACTATACAGGTTTTGGTAATGTAATTTCCCTATCACAACTAAATGAAAACGATATTGATAACATGAACAAGTTCGCAAGTGAAGATTTACCGCAGTTGTTAGATGGAACTGACCTAAAGAAATTTTTCGGAATATATTGCAAAAAAACCACAGCTGTTCAAAATATCAGAAGGACACAAGAAATTGTTATTCACATTGCAAAGAAAAGCCCAAGAAATTACATCTAGAAAACGGCAGATTCTTAAGCCTAATAATCTCGCTGATAATAGAAGAGCTAAGAAAGCGAGACAGAACAGAGGCGATGATAATACAAGGAAGAAGACTAAGCAAACATCCGAGCAAACATCTAACAATGACGATGGTGCCGACGGACATGGAGAAGTCATAGTATCGGACAGTAGAAATTCATCCCCAGTAGATAACTTCCTAGACATTTTGAAACAACATGCTTTGCAAAATAGCAAAACTTCGAAACATGGCAATAGGTTCGATGAACCCTTAAAGCTGTTCAGTCTTTACATCTTTATCACAGGCGGACGTTTACTTTATGAAACTTTGAAATGCAATATGCCCAACGCACTACCTTCTATTTCGACACTGCACAGGTCCATAGATACTTCCAAAAATGTGACCGAAGGGTCAGTTCGGATTAACGAATTGAAATAATACTTATCAAAAAGACAGTATCCACTAAGAGTGTTTGTTAGTGAAGATCAAACGTCTGTGATTAAGAGGATTCAATATGATTCGACAAGCAATAATATGATTGGTTTTACGTTACCGCTCTCAAAGAATTCAGGTTTTCCCCTGACCGATCGTTTTGTTGTTAACTCAGTTAAGGATATTCAGAGCGCTTTTGAAGAAGAGACTATGTCCAGCAATGCGTACACATTTATGGCACAGCCGTTGGTTCAGGGTCCCCCAGCATTTTGTTTGTCTGTATTTCGGAGTGATAACAAGTTTTCCAATCACGACGTTTTAAACAGGTGGGCATTTCTAAAGGAACAAGCTGGCTTATGTGGAATTCAGATAGATGGTTTTGAGTCAGACGGTGATAATCGTTGCCTCAAAGTCATCATGATGACTACAAAGCTTCCGACAAAAACCCAACAACCGAATTGTCCATACTTTCCGTATTTTCAGGTAAGTCGACATAAACCATCTTAATTAACAAGTTCGCTATATTCGTATACAACACCAAAAAGGTTACATGTATTCAAGATCCTGTTCATATAGGAATAAAAATGAAAACTCGTCGACTAAATTCCAACGTCACTTTAAGACTTGGTCAATCCGTTGTTTCAGTTTCACATTTGGAAGTTCTTATTGAACAGTACCCAAAAGATCAACATTTTCTCTGCAAAAGCTTCTTGAATTGTAAAACTGAAACATGATTCATCTTGAATTATCTAATTCAATGAATTGTCATTTTAGCGGCTGACAAAATGAACTTTGAAGCCATCGATCGTCTGAGTTCACCAATTGTTACAAACCTGCTAGATAACATCCCTGACGCTCAAGCCACCAAGCAATTTTTAATTTTAACGAGATATATTTTGGATACTTTTTTTAGAGAAAAGCTTGAAAATTAAAGAAAGGTTATACAAAATATGGTATGTCACATTCTTTTTGTGAATTTGGAGAGCGTGGCTTGTTGCAAACAAACATTCACTTACAAAAAATTGCATAACTTCTAATACTTACTCTTGCATAGAGTTGAATGCTCATGCCATTTTACTTACTGTTGCTTGAAAAGTGTAGAAGCGAACCAGAATGTTTTTTACCATGGCTATATGGCAGTCAGCAATGCGAAAAAATATTCAGAAAAGCGAGATCGATGACTACAACTTTTTCAAGTTTTTTTTCTATGATGGATATACTTAGAAGGCTGAACCGAATTCAAATTTTAAACGAGATCAACACAGATTTAAGTAAGTTCATCCACTGGAGTATTTTTAAAAGTGAACTAATGGTTAATTTTGTAGGTGAAGTATTTCACTTTCCAAGAGAACAATCAAAACGATTAGGGACAAACACAGCCTTCCGTTCTGAAGAGATTTCCGTCACAAACCGAAATATTAATTGTACTGAACGAAGCCAATGCAGCCGCAAAATTTGACGCTCGAAAACTGGGAATTTGTTTCTCGAATCTAGATCAAGAACAACAAGCTTGTTGTGAATTTCAAATGCGCATACAGACAAACCGTATTCTTGATGATCTGGATGAGAACGATGAGGAGAGTGACATCGAACACGATTCTGATGATAACGAAAATTTCGATAATAATACGCCTGAAGAAGTCACATCCGTTTCTGACGCAGAGTCAGATTTCAATGAAAATTATAACCAAGAAGTGGAAAATGATTTAAGTCAAATTGAGAAATTTGAAGCTACCAACTTGAAAGATTATTCTGGCAAGGAAAAATGCAACAACGATTTTTTGCGCGTAGTTTTAAATAATAATACGCAGGCAGTTATTAGAAAGTCAACTATTTGTTGGTTTTACAGCAACAAGAGTGGTCGGTGACAAAACAAATCGAGTTAAAAAGACACATAAGGGAGAATGTAGTAAAAGAAACTTTAAAAAAGCTGAAGAGAAGATTATAGAAACTGAGGAAGACACCGAAACGGAGGATGACATGGGGGATTATGAAACAGAATCAGAGACTTTAAGCGAAGGCTTCGACGAAGACATTGAATCCACACATCTAAATCAAGAAGAACCCAAAATTTTACGTTTTGTCCTCGGTTTTGTCTTTTTTTATTTTAGTTTTACTTGTAGGTATGCTGATTTATATTTATTTTATGTATTACGTTTGTATTCAATAAAGAAATTTCAAAACATTTCGAAAACTAATAACTCGACTAATAATAATGTTGATGAGCCTCCCAAAATGCATTTTAATTCAATTGTCCAAAGAAATTTTTAAGGGATGAACTTTCGGCGAGGCTTTCAGTATCTGAATCTTTCGTAAATTATTGTACATTACCACATATTACTGTAAATTACTATACATTATTTGTAAATGATTATACATTATGTACACATTACTATACATTACTATACATTACTCTACATTACTATACATTAATCCACATTACTCAATAATGTCGTAATTTATACAGTACTGGTACAAATTTTTGATAGGTGAAACACCCCTCGGTGTACATATTTTTTCCTGGCGGTTTACCCCTCGTTATATACTAAAACGAAAAAGAGCAGTTCCAACAACAGTGAAGAACTTTATTGTAACTTTGAAAAGTTTTCAAGGAATATTCCTCACTTTAACGCAAATTGGGATTAAGGTAATGGCGAAAATTTATTTGGTTGTACCCAGCAAAAATGTTTAATGCACTATACATAGTGTTTTGGTATGAAATTTATATTCACACTTCTGGTGCCAATTGCAACGAAGATGACTCTACAATTTCTATAAAGTTAAGAGGTGTGTTACTAAAGGTACGAATTTGTATTTTAAAGTTACTTACTTCCACATACGCTTATTTTTATTTTTAGCACACTCCGCTACAGAAAACTGAAAAGGAAATTATTCCTTTCGACGTTCCGCAACAATTTAAAAAACTGATGCTTATTAACCAATTATTTGGCTGGTTTTGTTTTTAAAAAAATGTATGCTTCTTGTAGAGATTGTATTCTTTTTAAGTTTAACTTCTTTGATAAACCACGAAAAAAGAATTTCACCAATGTACCCAATTAAAGAATTATTGATACAGTGATGAAGGTTAAATTTGTAATAATTTTACGTAAAGTTTCGAACTTTACTCATAATTGTACGATTATTTCCTTTCTGGTTGTGTATCTCTTTGTAGTTTATCAAGTTATTTTGATATCTTAAAGGATATTTTCAAAGGTGGTGGTTTAAGAAAACATCATGTCATTATTATCGCTTAACAATCAAAGCGCCGTCGCGTCAACGGAATAATGAACATGGTGTTTTCTTAAACCACCAACTCTGAACATCCCCTATTAGAAGGGCAATTTACTTAAATAAATATACCAGGTGATTCAGCTAACCCGTTCATTAGAAGTTTATGGACTACCCGTGGAATATTTGTTTAAAAATTTGGAATAGGGATTGCTCTAATTAATTAAAATATTTCAGCTCTTCTAGCACTTCCGGTTACACCGGAAGTGGCTACCAACTTTCTTATTTTAAATGGAATGATATATTTTTTTTGTATATTTGGATTCTACGCTAAAATCTGAGTTACTTTTATGTTGCACAACCTATATGAAAAATCAATCGTTTTGAGATATACTCATTTTTTTGAGAAAAATTGGTTTTGTAGTATTGTTTTCAAACGCTTGTCAATGATTGAAAAAGAAAGTTATAGTAACAAAATTTGGGCTATACTTAGGAGGACTGTTAAGTTTTTAAATGATGTGTAATTTGACATCTTATTCTTTACAGGGTGTTCAAAATATTTGGCTAAATCTGACTAACTTCAACTGCCCAAAAGTCAATTTTTTTGAATGGAACACCCTGTATCTTGTTTCTCTATGTGATGGAGATTTAAGTGGTCTTGTTACGTTACAAAAGTGCTTTTTGGGTTTTAGTTTGAAATTGTGTTTCAAGTTTGAATACTAGACTGTAGTAAGGGAATTTCTGATTAGAGCAGTGAAAGCGTACACGGATAAGAATAGGTATTTTTCGAACGGCGATCGCAGACTATCGGCTCGTCGCATGCATATACAATTTCATGTGTGTTAAATTAAACGATTGAAACCTAATTACAATTTTTTTCTCTCATGGAGCTGTAGATCTGGTAAGATTAAAATCGTTCGTTACTCGATTTTAATTTCGTTTTGCTTTATTAGCGGTTTTTTCCTTACGTCTGGGTAATTGTTTTGTTTGGAGCATCCGATTTGGAATCATTACCAAATTATCTAAGAACTTCATTACGAAAGGATAAACCAGGAGTAGCTGATCTATTCGAACCAAGGCGTGGAACAATAACTATGATTTTTTTTTAATATTGGTCATTCTTTCTCACCCATTTCTTCACACTGTATGTGTATATGAGAGATTTTACTGTGACACGTTTTGTTAGCACAAAGTCTCGTTTCTTGTCGTTATTATTTTTATTTCCTGCTTGTTTGTTCTATTTATTTATTAGCATTCCCTTAGAAATTCTGAACGCTGCCTCTTCTTTCAAATTTTTTTTTAATGCGCTAGAATTCTAAAAGAGGTTGCATACTATGTGGGTCTGATAAAGCAGGATAGTTGCAGTTGCTTTCGTGTGCTCGGTTTCAGCAATTTTTTTTGTGTTTTGTTTGCGTTTAATCTTACCTTATCTGTACTTCATTTTTTTTTAATATGGGTACGATTTGGAAATTACGATAGATATAAATCGTCTCAACAAAGGCGAATTACATTACGAACTGGTTTCTAGGAATATACCAGGTGATCTTCCAGTAGATCAATTGAGAAAAGAAGTCCGAAAGACACTTCGATTAGAGGCTAACCGATCATTAGTTCCAACTAAATATTCTATACCCTATTCTGATGATAAGCTGGCGATCGACCAAGCTTTACTAGAATTAAATTTACACTCGGAACGGAGGTGTGGTTTAATATGTTCCACTTCCGAAGACCAGCATAAGGAAAAAAATCAGCTTCTGCTACAATTTGCTAAAATTCAGGATGATATCAATGCTCTTATTAAAAAACGACATCGTACTTTTCAGGACTTCGCTAAAGCTGCGACGTCAAGTCCAAAAGCGCCTCAATCAAACGAGGACGAACCAACGTTGCTTTCTTCCGATTCCGATGCGGAATTAGACTTAGTTACTACTGCTCATTCAAGTTCTAAAATTCATAAGGGTTCCGTTGCTATCTCAAAACTTAATTTGAAATTTTCTGGAGATGGTACTTCCTCACTCACCGAATTTCTTACTCGGGTGGAGAAGTTAAGCATTTCTCGAGGAATTTCTTCCAGCGAATTATTTCAAGGTGCTCCTGAGCTACTCTCAGGGAAGGCATTACTTCTATTACGGGCTCGCCGACATTCATTATCTTCGTGGAAAGACTTAGTCAAGTTGTTACAATCGGAATTCTTACCTGTCGATTATTCTGAACTCCTGTTGGACGAAATCAAAGCTCGCACTATGGGTACTAAAGAACCGATTGGGATATACATAGCAGTTATGCGACCTCTTTTTCAACGGTTAGATGAACCTCTAACAGAGGCATAACAACTAAAAATTCTACGGCGTAACTTAACGCCTTCTTTAAAACGTGCGTTAATGCTAAACGACATTTCTTCCATAGACCAATTACTAGAACTTGGAAAGAGGGTGGAACAGCATGAAGCTTCGACCAAAAGTTTTAAACCTTCATCTTCCAGACGTGGTAAGTCTCTGCTTGAGCCTGAATTGGCTTATGTTGACCCGATTTCGACGGATATGCAGTGTTCTCCCATTCAGGCTTCCTCCTCTTCTAATCTTAAGGCTTCTCAGTCGTTACCTACTACTAAGAGGTCCGTTAACTGTTGGAATTGTGGAGTAGAGGGACATCTTTCTCCTTCCTGCCCTCGTCCCCAAGTGATACATTGTTTTGGTTGTGGTAAACAAGGAGTCACTATACCAAAATGCCTACATTGTCAGAAGATTTTAAACCAAACCGCGAGTCGTCGTGTCGAGTGATGGACTCGAATCTTAACTTAAACTCGACAACTTCGTTGGACACTTTCTCTACCGGACAACGGATTATTCTAAATTATGTTTTTGCTAGTGTACGGGGTGATGAACGTCCGTTTCTTTCCGTATCTATTTTTGGACATATCTTTAAAGGCTTGCTGGACTCAGGTGCTTCTCGAACCATTCTTGGGGGTAAGGGATGGAAAATCCTTCAGTCATTAAAACTAAAACTTGAACCTGAGCACATAACTTCTTATTCCTTGGCTAGTGGTACTACCTGTACCGTAGTAGGTTCCTTACTATAGTCCATTTCCTTAGATGGAAAACTTTGAACACTAAAAGTATTGGTAGTTCCCGACATTACTCTGGCGTTAATTCTGGGCATCGACTTTTGGAAAATGATGGATTGTATTCCCGATATGCGTAACGGGTCATGGACTTTCGCTCCTCCTCTAGACGCTATCTTGATAGAAGAACGTAATACTTCCCTTCATCTCGACCCGTCGGAACTTAAACTTTTCTCTTCGATTGTGGACACGCATTTTGCTACTCAACCATCAGACTTCGCACTGCCGGCCTTACTTTACGTCGGGACAAATGTCATTTTTGTTTAACAGAGCTTAAGTATCTGGGATATGTCGTCAACCGACATGGCCTACTAGTTGATCCTGATAAAGTATCTGCTATCTTGCGGATACCTGCTCCTACTTCCGTAACCGAGATACGCCGACTGGTCGGCATGGCAAGCTGGTACCGCCGTTTTATCCCTAACTTTTCGTCAATAATTGCTCCTTTATCAGCTCTTACCCGAAAGAATGCTACCTTTGCTTGGAACGATCATTGTGAAATGGCTTTTAATACGTTGAAAGAACTTTTAGTCTCTGCACCAATAATGTCATGTCCCGATTTTTCCCTACCGTTCGTTATCCAAACCGACGCCTCAGACTTTGGATCAGACGCAGTCCTGACGCAGAACTCTAATGACGGTGAGTGGGTGATTAGTTACATCAGCTGTTCTCTTAAGAAAAATGAGCGACATTATTCAATAACTGAAAAAGAGTGCCTGGCAGTACTATGGGCCATTGAGAAATTCCGTCCTTATATAGAAGGTACTACCTTCACAGTGATCACAGATCACCATCCTTTGATTTGGTTAAATAAATTTCAGTCTCCATCCGGTCGTCTCGCACGATGGTCTATCAGACTACAACAATACTCGTTTAAAATAATACATCGCAAAGGAAAAGATCACGTCGTCCCGGATGCTCTCTCACGTTCTGTACCTACTCTAAGCTCTGTTACTCCCAACATATTCTCTGCGGACTCAATTGCAAATTCTCCGTCACCTTCGCCATCGCCACATGGTATTCTGCTTCCGATTACTGACAAATGGTATTCTCGACTCGTTGAACGCGTCGTCGCTTCACCTCAAAATTTCCTCAATGGTCGGTAATCGACAATTTTCTTTATCGACGAGTTACGAACGTTTTCTCACATATTATGGAAGACTCTAACGATGATTGGAAAATTGTTGTACCGTCTAATCAACGGCGACAAGTAATTGAAGAACATCATGATCCACCGACTGCTGGACACTGCGGCGTTGCTAAAACGGTTGCCAGGATTCTCCAACATTTTTATTGGCCACGGTTACGTGCCGATGTAGCCCGCTACATACACCGTTGTTCGATATGTTCAGCCACTAAACCTTCCCAACAAGCACCTCCTGGTTTCTTCGCACCTCGAGCGAAGCCGTCGCAGCCTTGGCAGATATTATGTTGCTACATAGTGGGACCTCTTCCTCGTTCTTCTAAGGGATACTGCTTCATCTTAGTTGTAGCGAACTGCTTCACTAAATTGCCTCTTTTCTTTGCAATGCGCACTGCTACTGCATCAATGGTTACTAAGCTAATAGAGGAACAAGTTTTCCTTACCTTTGGAGTTCCTCAGTACTTGATTACGGACAATGGTGTTCAATTTCGGAGTCGCGAATTCACCAAACTGTGCGAAAATTATCGGACTACCATATTATCTGCGGCGATCTATTTAGGAAACCCCAGTTGACTGCTTCTTCTAATGATCAGCAACCTATCTCGACTCCTCTTTTATACGCTACTCTTCGGGATTATGTTCAGAAACGTTTAACGAAAGCGTACCAACAAACTCAACATATGTATAACTTATGGCGACGTTTTGTTAAATATAAAGTTGGAGATCACGTATGGCGCCGTAATTTCGTACTATCTGATGCCACCAAGGCTCTTAACGCCAAGTTGGCTCACAAATTCTTAGGACCTTACACGGTTAAAGCTATTACATCACCGTGGACGTACGAGTTGGCTACTTCAACCGGTGTATTGATCGGAGTCTGGCACGTAAAGGATCTAAAACCCGCTAGTACAACGGAGGATCCTAATGCATCAACAGTCTTGAACATGGACCCGGAGTGTCACTACGATACCCTCGACGTCGCAAACGCCAAAAAGTATCTTTGGTACAATGATAGATATCTGGTACTGACCTAGTTAATGATTTGTCTAAAATTCTTTGGTTTCGGAACGTTTTGTTGTCAAAAAAAAAATAGTTATTTCACTCATATGTTGGATTGTAGCTAATCATCAATATAAGAGCATAGATATAATCCTTTCTAGTCAAACAAAAAAAGAAATTGCTAAAAGAGAGACAGTACTACCTAGCCTACCAGGCTGTTCGATAAAAGTCGACATTTACTGTCTTTTATAACGTTAGATATGTGGTTATTATTGGGTTTATTTTTTTGGAGTGGTGCGACGTAGTTCATCAACCACCATTATTTTTTTTTGTTGTTGGGAGCATTCTAAGAGGATAAGAATGAGATGACCCAGCCCGGGTTTTGGTTTAAAATAAGTGCCTTAATCGTGTTCCTCGAAGATTTTTTTTTAACTTTTTATTAGGGTTCTGTTCTTAGCCACTATCGATTCGCCGTCGGCGACTTATAAGTAATTTCGTTCGGAAATTTTGGTATTTTCGGGACAGTTGAGATGACTACATCATTTTTTTTCTCTTGTTTAGTTGGTTGCTCCGTATTGATGTAGAACTGGTTATACACTCTGTAACGATACCTTTTCCTTATTATTAAAAAAAAAAAAAAAAATTATATAAGCATTACGATGTGTCAGCAATGACGGAAATGGTAGCGGGCAGAGGAAATTCGCGAGCCGGTCTGAATTGATTTATTTTTCAACGTAAGTGTCTGAAACAAGACACACTAGTTGAGTTGAATGCATTGATTACGTTTATTGTATTTGAATAACGGATACAATAAAATTGTTACAAAATTTTATTAGCCGAAATAGTGTTAAATCAGTTCAAAGAAAAAACACTAAAAGTCTATTGAAAGGAGGTGTTATTGAAGTTGTGTTTTCCTTTGTGACATAATGGTCCAGTAGACAAATAGAGAAGTAGTGGGGCTGCTTCGTTTTGGGCCTTTTATTTGTGGAGATCGTCGTCATGAAAGCACCTTTTCATCAATGCAAGCTTACGAATTTCCGATTTTCCAAGCGCACCAGATACTTCACAACTAATGTACAAGGTATTGTGAACTTTCGTTGTTTAATTATTTTATAAACCAACTATTAAAGTGTTAGCATTGCGACTAAACAATGTAATTAAGTACAAGTACTGTATCACACGTGAATTAGCGATTTAAAACGTATCTAAAGTACAGTTTCAATCTAAACTCGATTTAAGTTTAGATTGAGTAACGTAGTTCAATATTTGCTTCGCAATAGTTGAAACAATAACGGTGAGATACTGACATCCGGTGTTAGGATTTGTTTTTTTTATTTATGTCGGCGACAACGAAGCGTTTTCTTGGTAACGTGTCGTAGCTGCGTATTACGTTTGGTACCAACGTGTAGGTGTATTACGATTCTGCGGAATTTATTTAAGTTAATAACTTTGTGTTTTGTTCAAATTTATTGTTTATCAGGTTCTATTTATATTTATAACGTGTTCTAATAAAATAAGTTCTTGAGTTTTGTACAAAATTGATTGTTGAACTAATGTGAGGAAGATTTTTGGTCGCCTGAAAAGACGCTATTTAAAGCATATGAGTCATGTTTGAAAACAAATAACGGAGACCCGAAACCACCCACTTATTAACCCTGAGATTTGAGTCTAAGCCGAAACCATAACTTTCAACAATTTAATTTTGAACTGTTTTGTAACATTATTTTACGACATTTCTAAATTATTTTTTTTACGACCTTTGGGGTGATTTTTTTTGTTTAAAGTAACATTAAAGGGAGGTTACAACTCCTATTATATAACTCATTTGTAGGTGGTTGGCTTGGGATTTGTATGGGGCGGACGACTTTTTTTGTCACTATCTTTAGTTGACAACTGGTCTAACATCTGGCCAGATTCTTTATAAATACTGTAAATATTTGGTTGTTTGTTGTGTCAATTTGTTACGTTACAAAAGTACTTTTTGAGTTTTAGTTTGAAATTGTGTTTCAAGTTTGAATACTAGACTGTAGTAAGGGAATTTCTGATTAGAGCAATGAAAGCGTAGACGGATAAGAATAAGTATTTTTCGAACGGCGACCGCAAACTATCGGCTCGTCGCATGCATATACAATTTCATGAAACCTAATTACAATTTTTTTCTCTCATGGAGCTGTAGATCTGGTAAGATTAAAATCATTCGTTACTCGACTTTAATTTTGTTTTGTTTTATTAGCGGTAATTGTAAATTTAATGTAGGTACTTGGACGATGTATTTTTTGATGTTCCGTAAACCAGTACTATACAATTCTCTTTAAACTGTTGAATTATATACAAACAATTTAATTATTGATTTATAAAAACCACTAGTGTTTTATAGACCCTAGGTATAATTCAATCAAAATAATTTTTATGGCGCAGCGGTGCAAGCGGTGGCATGTTTTGGTGTCAGTGCATTGTTTTTATTCTGCGTGACCGCATCGCACTCTTTGGTAAGGAATTAAATAATCTATTTTAGAATACTTTAGATCAATATTGACTCATTAAAGCTGTTAAAACTCTAGTTGCCGGGGTAAACAAGAATGCTGTACATAGAAATGGTTGTGTGGTTATGATAGTGTAGTGTCTTGTGCACCTTACCATACCTTTGATTATTTCAAATGTTCATGGATTCGTGCACAGGTTCGATTCCCCAAAACCATGCACTTTTCGGGGAACTTGGGACAGGTTGTTCAAGTTACACCCCTGTTCCAAGTTACCTCTTACTGTGAATTATTTTAATTTCAAATGGAAATTTGCACGACCTAAGAAGGTTGGAGGGCGACCTTATCAAAACTACACTAAGCAGAGCATTGATCAAGCAATCAGGAATGTGAAAGCGGGAATTATGCGTATTCGAGAGGCGAGCAAAAAGTATGGGGTGCCGAAGTCGACAATCAGTCGCAAAATCAAGCAGAAGAACATGAGGAATGTCGGCCGCCCCGCCACCTTTACACCTGAAAAAGAGAAAGTTGTAGTAATGGAAGACTTTCTAAAAAACATGCGTCAGCAATAAACATCGACCCCAAAGAGGAAGAAAAGGTTAGCGGTGACACCCGGCAAAAGTGTAACAGCAGATGGCTTGAAGGACAAAAATGATTCCGATTTGGACGATGAAGAGCAACTTATGCCAGACTCAGTCGAATCAGCCGTCCCTCTAACGACTATGAAACCATCATCATCGGCGCTTTCCCCTCCGAAGCCAAGTCTCGAGTTTGCGCCAGATTCGTTCATTTGGCTAAAAATTACCTACGACAAGGGGACCAAGAAAAACAAAATGATTTCTTCGCTAAAATCTTGAGCATAAATCCACGGAAAAGGAAACCAGTTCGATGTAAATTCATGACTAACTACATAGGTCGCCAAGACCAGTACGTGTTCCCAAATTTAGACGACATTGCATCAATTCGACCGAGTCAAATATTAAAAATACTGACTGTTCACAAGCTTCAATGTGAAAAATACACCTTTGTTTAACATGGGTATGACATGTTTTTTCTGTCTTTTCTCAATAAAAATTTTGTTTATGGGCTTATACAACTTTTTCTTTCAGTTTTGGGTTCAAAGTTATGAAATGACAACGCTATCATGCCTAATACATATGATTTTGAGGTGTGTCCCAAGTTTCCCGTTTTTGCAGGTAACTTTTTTTTAAAAAAAAAGGTGATCCTTTTGATTCGTGTAAAAAATTTTGGCATGTACCTTTAGCTGAGACTAAGACTCATATGACAATCAAAGAATGAACGTTTTATGTAAAACAGTTCAGGCGCTACGAGGTTCTAAAGTTGAAAACTGTCCCAAGTTGTCCACTTTTACAGTAATAAAGAGGTGTTGGATAAAATATCTAAAATATAGAAGCGTCACATTTACGCCACAGGGTACCTAAACACAAGTCTGCATAATTGCTTTAAATCCTTTATTTGAAAGTAAATGTGCCCTTTTGAAAAAATTTAAAGAACTCTAGGGTGGTTTCTTGTAAAATGTAATAATAATAAAAAAATAATAGTCGAATAGTTAAGTTAAATTTAATAAATTTTCAAAAACTGTAATTAGAGATGAATATCCTCATAAAGATTCCTCAAGGTGGAGGGATGAACGTCTATAAACTGGTTTAAAAACCATTTTATGGCTTGGAATTGTTGGAATTTTTATTTTGATGTTGACTCACTCCCTAATTTCAAGAAGCCCTGATAGAGCTCACATAGGTTCGGGCGAAACGTCGGTAAATTGAAACCAGAATTTCATCCCTCTACCTTATGGAGGAGACACATCTTTAACTAGTCGAATAAAATTGCAAATAAAAAAAATTATTTTAAAAAAAACATACCTTGCAAGGAAATCTTGTGTTAACAGCTTGCTCTACTGGAACACATTCATGTGCTTTTAAATCCGATCTATCTTTAAACGTCTTTAGGCAATGATGACACTTACAAACTTTGTACTTAACTGAATACGTAACATTTTCAGTATGCATCACCATGTGACGATTTAAATGTTCAGGATTAGAAAATCTTTTTAAGCAATAACTACATTCATGAGGTAACTCTTGGTTGGTGTTATGTGTCAACATGTGACATTCATAATTGGTTTTTATTACAAATCCTTTACCACACTGATCACATTTAAAAGGGCACTCTTTCAAATGTTTCACCCGATGAGTATTCAAATGATTTAATTTTTTAAAAACACGTTGACATTGATCACATTTATATTCTGTTTGATTTCGATGTGTTTGTAAATGTAAACGAAGATAACTTGCACTACATTCTAATTGACAAGACACACATTTATGTAACTTTTCCTTTAAATTGTGGATGCTAGTTACTGTATCGTTTGGATCACAATTTTTATAAAACTTAGTAGTTGGTGAAACTTTATGTTGCACAGGAATGTTAAGATACTTTTTCAATGCTTTGTGCGAATGTGCATGTTCTCTTAATTCTAAAGCTGTAAATTCTTTGGTACATATAGGACATGGGTGTAAAAGACCGTTAGTGCTTTGAGTATCATCTTCATCATCCACGTCACTTTTGATTTTCATTTTCGGTTTCCGACCACGCTTCTTTGGTTGTTTTAAATCAAGTATATTACTTTGCCGTTTATGAATTTGTTCTTTACTAGTTTGTCTCCGGCCATAATTTTCATTTTGTGACTTGGCTATCAAATCAATAAAACTATCTGTTACGTTATTATCACAATCAAAATCAGAATTTGAGTTTCCCAGATAGTCAAAAACTTCACCTTGAGGTTCCACTTTTACAGAATCAGATAAATACTGTTGAAGAATTGTATTTGTGTGATTAAATTGTACTTGAAATTTGTATGCACCGAAAATAAGTGAAACGCATATCGGACATATTAAAGTTGGTAAACCATCATTCGATTGCACCTAAAACATTTATCTGGTATAAATTGATGGTAAATTGATTAATACATACAGGCACATTTGTAAGTCTAGTTAACACTTCAGCAAGGTTACAAATATTCACTTCCAGTATCTCACTTTGGTCTAACTCACTAAAAACCGTCCTCATATTTTCAGCCTCTGTTAAACATATTCTACAAACTTTGCTAATATTTAAAACACAACGTTACTTATAGAAGACATTTTTAACAATTACTATTTTAAAAACATATTATTGTTTAAAGCACAACAAGTATCGCGTTATTCGAGTAGGAGTTTAAAGAATAAAGCTAACCTCAAATATGTATATACGCTCAACGGCTCAACTAATAAAATTCCCACTAGTTAAAATTTCACAGTTTAAATTTATAGTTTCAAATAATAATGTATATATGTAGAAAAACTACACATTGGGTGTGTTTTTAAAGTGTTCCGCTTGTTCGATCAGTGCGTGCCAGTATGTGCACGACTAGAAGTATAAAACATGTTCGAATAATGTCTAGTTTTAAAACGCGCTTCAGGTTTGTGTTTATCTTTATACATAACCTCAAAAGTGTGTTTAACATGGATTTAAATGTTATTACTCTAATAATTTCTCAAGGAGAGTATCTTTTAACCGAAAGGGTAATAATTCCGACCAAATACTGTTATGTGTAAAAATATAAGTATAATGGTCTGTGATAATGGTAATTACACTTTTTAGATAACTTTAGGCGATTACGTTTATTGCAAATGTTTTACCTTAAAACCGAAGAAAACATGTTAGAATTGCAATGTATGAAGAGATAATTGGACGTTATTTACATGATGATTTTAAATCGCATTTTCGTATGTCTAGAACAACTATGGAAATGCTAATAAATATATGTGGAAAGTACAAAAGAGGCTTTGGGAGACCACAAGTACCAACAACAATGCAGTCCATGATTTGTGTTTGGGTTTTAGCAAACCAGGAAAGTTATAGGTTTGTTATCTATATTAACTAGTAATTAAATTATCATCAATAGTTCCTTTAGGTCGATTGCAGATAGGTTCGACGTGTCAAAAGTTCAGTATTCCACTGTTTAGTGAGAGTTTGTATTATTTTAAATAAAACTGCTAGCAAATATATTAAGTGGCCACAAGGGAACGTAGCAACTGATGTAATGGAAGGCTTTCAGGTATATGTTTATATTTTGTTACTGATAATATAATTTTCTTGTTCGTTTTCCTTAGAAAATGAAGGCATTTCCAAATGTACTGGGGGCAATAGATGGTTGCCATATATACATTCGTCCACCTAAACAAAATTCAGCTGCATATATAAATAGAAAAGGAAGAGCATCTATCATTTTACAAGGGGTGTGTGACCATAAGAGCATGTTCACTGATTGCTTTGTTGGATATCCTGGGTCTGTGCATGATGCACGTGTATTTCACAGGTCACCAATGCATGATAGATGTATGAGTAATGAATCTTTTCCAAACAACTCACATTTGCTTGGTGATTCGGCATACCCTTCAAATGTACATTTATTAACTCCCTTTCGAGATAATGGGCATTTGACAAGAAGACAAATAAAATACAATATCTGTCATGCTTCTACAAGATGCGTAATAGAACGAACTTTTGGATTATTAAAAGCACGGTGGAGGAGATTACATTATTTAGAGTTGCATAACACAAATTATCTTCCACATGTTATAATGGCAGCATGTGTGTTGCATAATTTGTGTATTCTACAAAAAGAAGAGTTTGCTGAAATTGATGTTACTCAAGACGAAGGTATTGAAGAACACATACAAGATACAACTCAAATAATTGGATATAACAGGAATAGCATGGAAAAACGAGATAGCATTATGAATACCTTATTGTAATTTAAGACACGTTGAAGGTGTTATGTCACAAAAGGTATGTACATAACACCTTCATCTATTCATTTCTTTAATTATTTATTTTAGTAAAAATACTTGTTTCATAAAATAAAACGAATACATGTAACTACAAAATTGAATACATTTTGAAAAGAAATATAATAAAAATAATAAGATTATGTTAATCTTTCTTGGTCGCATTAGATGTAATATTATTTATCAGTTTTTCTAGTAGGTCATTGAAACGTCTCTTTTCTCTTAAATCTTCATCATGTTGTATTTTGTTTTGTTCTATGGCGGTACGAAATAATTCGGCAATGGGTGCACTTGACTGTCTTTTTCTTGTCTTTGTATCAGGAGTGCTGCAGCGACTGCTTTTGGGAGATTCTGTTTGCCTTACTATATCTTCGCCATTATGTATTAAAATTGGTGGTTCAACGGCTGGGTTATCATTCATTATTTGATCGATTGGTTCATAGAAAACCCAATGTTTTCTACTTCGACCCGTTTTATTGTTGTGGTCTTTCATGCCTTTGTATGTTCTCATGAGACTTTTCCACTTATTTTGACACTGATCCCAAGAGTAGGAATATGAATGTTCGTTAATGCTGATCGCTATTCTGGAAGAATATACTGATTAATTTTTAATCATTTCGAATAATATAAATGTGTACCTCTGCCAAATATGTTTTTTAAGGCTATTTTTCTTGTCTAATTCATTTTTATGCAGGCGATACTGTTCTATTAACAATAGAACAGCAGCATTCTGCCAATCAGTTTTGTTATGGTCTTGTTCTTCTGGTTCTGTAGATGTGGAAGTTATAGGTAATCTTTCTGATGCTTCATTTACCACTTCTGTGTCATGATCTGCATACAAAAGTATAGGTATAATTATATTTCTTATCAGATGAGCATACCTTCCTCACGATAAACAACATTATTATTATCCAAGCATAAAGTAGTAACACCAGCTAAGCAACGATGTTTTGCAATTGTATCCCAATCTGACTTGCCCTTTACAGTAATAACACGTATACATTTCAAGATTCCAATGTTTATGATTTCAATTCAATTGAAAGGTTATGATCACCATGTTTTCCCGCGCTAGTCTATAGCCGCACCAGATACACACTAGGTGCAAGGAAAACGTGTTTGAACACTTACGCGCTGTCCTACGTGAGCGGCAACACGCGGCCGGCGCGGTCGGCGCGACCGACGCTGCAACTGCGGCGTAGGTGGTTAACGCGACCAGTGTGTCCTACGTGCCATCATGGGCATGTCAGTAACAACACTGCTTTTGCAGCGTTTGCATCAGTTGTCAAGATGTCTTGTTGGACGAAGAACCGCAAGATTCTTTTAACTGAGAGCACATACTATCAAAGAATACTAAAACTGCGTAAAAAAGGCTCAACAAAAGACAAAAGACGAATACTGTATTTTTAGAAAGATCCAAGTACGGGGAATTTCACCATTTATACGAAAAATGAGGTCTTGTCCAAGAGGTCCAGTTTTATTTCGCGGTTATAGCAGAATGTTACCCGAAACGTTTGACTACATTGTAAAGCAATCACCCCTGAAATGAAATATTCAGAAACCAATTTTCAACGCCCAATTTCAGTTGCAGAGAGGTTAATGTTAACTTTAAGGTAAGCAAAATACATACTACTTTATTATTATTATATATTTTATAGTATGTTAACACATCGCTATAAGTACTTAACAAAAACTATGTATTACTAAAAAATCGATATCAAAATATTAAAGAGCAAGAAAACCATCATTTTGAATTCTATGCACTTCAAACTGATATTGTTGATATTCAGAAGTTGATGCCTGAGGATTTTCGGCTGGTGAGATTGGTGCGGAGAAGCAGGTTGAAGGGGTTGAAGCAGGAGAGGGAACATTATTAGAAAATTGCAAACGCTGGTGATGAGATCCGACGTTTGAATTATCGGCATGCCGATTATTCTGTACTTTACATATTTCAGCAGCCAAAAGATTCTGAACCTGACTTTTAAACGACAATTTATTCAGGGACGGAAGCTGTCTTACATGGGGAAGAAGCGATTTAAAAAATTTACATCTTCGTCATCTTCATCATTTTGTTCTAGGAGAGCAACCTTTTAGCCTCTAAACGTAAAAATTCTATATCTAGGTTCTCTTCCTTTCTAACTGATGCCTTTCGCTTCCGTTGTATTATAATCGGAGTTTTTGGGATGTCTTTCCCTGGTAACAAATTTTCTAAGTCATCGTTCTGTTGTTGTCGAGGCACACGTGTCACTTCTTTGTTGGTGGCGGAGAAAGAGAAGTACCAGGATGTGCCTGTTCGTCAGCATCAAGTTCTACATCAGATATTGCTTCTGAAGGCTGTGATGTTATGCCAAGTTGAGTTTCATATTCCTGAGACTGTATAGCATGGGAAGTACTGTCAGAATCTTCAATATTACCTTCTGTTTTCTTAGGTGTTAATATAGATTTCAAAACAGCATTGATTCAAAGTGACACCAAGTGCCGTTGTACCTACAGGTGTTTCCTCCTTCATCTCCCGATCGGCGCTTGGGTATTTTGTTCAACTCTTTTTAAACTTATCCCGTAAATTTTTCCATTTATTCTTCACCATTTGCTCTAAAACAATAGTAAAGTATTTTTAGACATGCGTTTCTGTTTTTGCAGATATTTAGCAACTGGGATACAATTCAGGCAACTTCAATATTCCTTCAGGATATCTAAGACTGCCGTATCTACCATCATAATTGAAGTGTGCAAAGCAATTTGGAAAACGTTAATGAAGAATCACATGCCACAGCCCACAACAGAAGACTTTAAAAACATTGCTATCGATTTTTGGACACGGTGGCAATTTCCAAATTGCATTGGATGTTTGGATGGCAAACATATAAGAATAAAGCGGCCGCCGAAATCTGGATCAATGTACTATTGTTATAAAAACTTTTTTTCTATTGGTCTGCTTGCACTTACAGATGCAAATTATAAGTTCATAATGGTAAATGTTGGATCTTATGGTAAAGACAGTGATGCAGGAGTATTTGAAAACTGTCCCCTGCGCCGAGCAATCGAAAATGGGTCAATTGTAATACCAGAAGAAACAAACTTGCCTGGTTCAACCATTACGGCACCTTACGTGTTTCTCGGCGATGAAGCATTTCCACTTACAGAATATCTAATGAGACCGTTCCCACGAATACAATTGCAAGAAGGAGAGGAAAATGATGTGTTTAACTACAGACTTTGTCGTGCGAGAATGGTAGTAGAGTGCTCATTTGGAGCAATTGCTTCCAAGTTTAGAATACTACAAAAGCAATCGAGACAAATGTCGAAAACGCTGTACATATTGTTAAAGCCATAACATTACTACATAATATCATTAAGGACCTTGAAGGCATATCTGACGTGGATTTGGTTAATTATAGAGGCGGTTTTAGGATTGATCCCAGAAGTTATATGCAACCCAACAGAAGGTATAATGCTTCATCAAAAAACGCCATTTATGCTAGGAAGAAATTTTGTAGATTTTTCACACTTCGTCCATTAATAAGTCATGTATAAGAAAGCATAATTTTAAAGTTTTTTTTTATACATACTTTGTTTGTAATAAATATTTCTTTAATTTAGCCGGTTGTTATTATTAAATAAATTTCAAACTACTTACTTGTTTCCTGAAGATCTGCTGCAATTCGTGTCCATTCTCGGTCCACCAACAGTCTGTTGTGGTAGTGTTTGTGTTTCATATCCCAAAGAACACGGGTATTTTTAATATTACTAATTAACAATTCGTAAAATGTGTCAGACATGATCTTAATAATACACAACGTCGTTGTACGGCACAAGACTGACGCGTCGCAGAGGCGGAATTATCAAATATTTTGACCGGCTGTACCGACTCAAAACCGTGCGCACAGCTCGTGCCGCGCGGTAGTTGCTACGCAGGACACACTTTATATTTTCCATTGCTTTGAGATTACCGCGTCGGTCGCGCCGACAGCGCCGGCCGCGTGTTACCGCTCACGTAGGACAGAGTGTTACTCGAACAGTTTTAAAACGTTGGAGTGTATACTCGAATCGACTTTGAAAACGCGATTTTTTGTGTTCGAGCACACGAACATATGTTCGTGGACTTTAAAAACACACCCATTGGGTGTGTTTTTAAATAACGCGAGCAATGGTTCGAACACTCGAGCAAGAAAAAATGCGTTCGTAAATACTGCTCGAGGTTCTGAGCATGCGTTTGTAAATGCTGCTATCTGCTCAAGCACAAGGATCGAGCAAAATTTCACGCACCCGGTTGATAGGTAGTGCACCAGTCTTAAATTACGTTATCGGCAAAATCATAACCTAAAAAGTGATCGTCGTATATGTGCGTCTGTTCTCAATTTATGCATTTTGAGAAGAAATGGATGACGAAGGATATTATACGTGCGCCTATTGTAAAGTCGAAGGTTTAGAATGGAACGAAGTTAGTGTCCATTCCTGTTTTAAAGGAGATTCTGTCCTTAGTATTGACAATCGACGTTTTGTTTATCGCGAGCAAGGTAAGCTATAATATGGCTGTAATGATTAATTTATTTATCTAACTTTATTATTTTTATTCAGATACTAATTCAATCAATCGTGAAGATGCATCACCCGCAAATATTACGCCTTCACATGAGGAAGGTGAAAAGACTGATTGGCAAAATCCAGCCGTTTTTCTATTAATAGAGGAATATCGTCAATTCAAAAATGAATTAGAAAAAAGAATACTGTGAAAAGGCACATTTGGCAAAGGTATTTTACGTTTTGTTTGAAACTAATCTCAAAGTATTATTTTAGGATAGCAAAAGTATAAATAATCATGGATATTCATACACATGGGATCAATTGCAGAACAAATGGAAAAGCCTGTTGCGGACTTACAAAAATGTAAAAGATCACAACAATGAAACGGGTAGGAATCGTAAAAACTGGACATTTTTACATTAATTGATGAAATTATGAATAATAACCCTGAAATAGAGCCACCTGTTCTTTTATGTAATGGTGTTGAACAAACACCTACAACCAGTAACCATTCTCCTTTAAATAGTCGATCTAGTACTCCCACAAGTACTCCCGAGAATTCTAAAAACGAAAATCATCTACTGATATATCCGAACTAATGCACACCGTTTTACAACAAAACCAACATCAGTTTGAGGAGGAAATGAAGGAGAAACGTCGTTTTAATGATTTACTTGAAAAACTTGTCAATAATGTTATTAATAAACAAAATAAATGAAGTTATTATATGTATTTACTTTAGGTACCTAGGTATTAAATAACAATGTGGATTTATAAAGTGTTCATTATATTATTTCTCTTTTCAACTGCATCATTATTTCTTTGTTCACGAACACAAGCAACATCTGGAACTGTTGCTTCATCATCCGGTAATAATACGATTGGAATATCTTCTTTACGTTTTGTACAGAAATTATGTAAAACGCAGGCTGCTGTAATAACTTGTGGGTAATAGTATGTGTTGTGAAGTTCTAAATAATATAATCTTCTCCAACGAGATTTTAATATACCAAATGCACGCTCAATAGCACATCGTGTTGCTGCATGATGCTTGTTGTACTTAATTTGGTTTCTATTCAAATGGCCATTATCTCGAAAAGGGGTTAATACACGTTTGCTTAATGGATAAGCTGAATCCCCAACAAGTGAGAATCATTTGGAAAATTGTTTTCATTATTACACATCTCATGCATTTTTGAGCGATTAAATACTCGAGCATCATGTACACTCCCGGAAATCCAACAAAACAATCTGTAAATATGCAGTTATTGTCACATACTGCTTGTAAAATCATCGATGGTCTTCCTTTACGATTAATATATGCATTAGAGTTTTCTTTTCGAGCACAGATGTTGACATGACAACCATCTATAGCTCCAATAACACCTGGAAATCCTCTTGTTTTCTGAAACCCTTCTATTACTTGAATTGCTGCTCTTTCCTTTGGCCATACAATAAAAGTGGAAGCATTCTTACTTAAAATTTTGCAAATTCTTATAAGGCACTGAAATATGGAGCTCTTTGAAACATTAAATCTATCTCCAATAGACCTGTAACTTTCTTGGTTAGCTAAAACCCAAATGCATATTAAGCATTGTAGTGTATTTGGGAGTGATGGCCTTCAAGCTTTTGGGAAAAGGTATTATTGGAGCTACAGAAAGTAATCAGGATTTCCATACTCGCACGTGACATTCGAAAATGTGAAGAGAAATCTTCATGCAAGTAGCGACCAACTAATTCTTCATACATGTCAACCCGTTCATGTTTGTTACGTTTTCGTTTAGCAATTGTAATTACTTGACTAATAAGCCGACGTCGTTTATGGGCTCCGCTTTCTCCAAATAACGATTGTCCTTGAGCTATTATTAAATTAACCAAATTTAAGTCCATTGTTGAGTACCAAAGTAGGTAAACATAAACTTTGAGGTTATGATTACTGTTGATAGATCTTAAAAAAAAGCGTTCTAAAACTCGAGTTCGAACAGTTGTACTACAAATTATCGTCTTGTTCAAGTAATTTGTGTTTGAGCAATAGGTGCACTTTAAAAACGCAACCATTGTAATAAATTGTCCGTTTTTAAGTTGAAGTTAAAAATATTGGAATTATTTTACAATTTTTTAAAGTAAAACATAATCTAAAAAAAATGTAGGAGCCCACAACGATATATGTTGTACCAGAAAAGTTATTCTTACATCCTGGTAAATATTACATCGTAAAAAATACACAGTATGAAATCTCAGACTAAAGCACCTTTGTTTTGAAGTCGCCATAACAGAAAGAGTTGCAAGAACGGAGCTATCACTGTCACGGGACGCGTGGAAAAATAACAAAAACTATTTCAATTGCATAATGCTATATGTTCTTCAGCGCTCTCTTTCTAGCATTCCGGCTTCATTTTTCCGGTATAAAGCGAATATAGCGTTACTCGTCTAGGTTTATATTTAGTCTGACGTATGACATAGTGTTATTCATGCTTACCTGACTTGTAACATAAACTTTAACTACTAAAAAGAAACAGTGGCACGAACGTACTTTTCTAAATGCTCTGCATGACATCTATACACTAAAGAGTTAGGAATGGAAATACTGTAGCGTAAGAACATTGATAATAGTAAAAAAGAATCGTAATTCGTTCTAAAATAGATATTTTTGTATCGAGAATGGAGGTATTTTGCAGAGCCTTGAAAAATTACAAAATAGTGTCGAAAAAATAGCAAGTTTTTTTTTAATATTTGTGTTCTAGAACGTAAATGTACTTCGCAGCTAGGTAACAAAAAAGAATCATTTTGTCAACTCAAAATTTAACGAAAATGTCAACATTTTGTGACAGTTTTCATAAAATAAGTATTTCTTGGCGACATTGCCGCAAATAACCGGTAATATAATGCGTTTTGGTAAGAACGGTTTCAAGTGGTAACGGAAGTTCCCGTAAGAAGTCCCATTTTTAATTAGTGACCGTTTACAATTTTCATAACTCTAGTCAGGGAGGTGAGTTAGTGGCGGTTAAAAGAGACATAACCTAAAAGTTGGCTGAGAATTCCAAGTTGTTAGAATTTACTGTAAACAATGCAGGCGTAAATTATTGTATCTTTACCGATATAAATACGGTAAACACTTTTTACTCAACGGTAAGTATCTATTATATCATTCATAACAGTTTGTTTTATATTTTTCATATCTTTGTATGTCGATTTATCATTTGTAGATCACCACGCAGCAGCAGAGTACTTACGTATACATAACGACACACAGGATAATTTATCAACGAAATTCGTAATAAGTGAAGATGAAAATAAGAATGTGGAAGTGGAAGAAACAGAGGAGTTGAAAAGAACAATAACATCTAAGAGGATGAAGGTAGGATAATTAATTAGAGCTATACAGTCCAAAATAAGCAGATTTAAGTACACTTGCCTTAGTGCAAAGTCGCTTTTAGTTGAGGCGCTGTGCACCCTTAAAGTTAAAATTTTAGAAGAGACATATTTTGATCGTTTTTGAATTCTCTATCGAATAAAATTTATTTTGTGTCTCTAAACTATGTAATTTTTATAATGGTCATGCATGTTTCATTCACTTCCAGTATTAGAATTTTCTAGAAATTTTCTGGATACATTCGTCCAATAATACTAGCTGACCATGCCAAATCTTATTAATAAAATAATAAAAATCGATTTCAAAATTTTAACTTCAAGGCCGCGTAGCGCCTAAACTAAGCGACTTTGGTTTAAGATAAGTTGACTTTAATAAACTTATTTTTGGTCTAAGGAATATGTGGTAGGCGTGTGTAAAAACCTTTACAGACATTACATAGTAAGTGAGAATCAAGTCTGTCGCCCCCTATAACTTTAACTCAAATGTACAAGAAATTGTATGTAACAATTTAAGATTAATTTTTGCACATAAAATATAATATTTTTCGGTTTTAATAAAATATTTACCGTTTCCATTAACTTATGCCATACATATTCTACATTCCTAAAAGACATATATAGGGCGATCCATGTAAAAATCTTGACATATTGCTTGGTTTGCATTTTGCTTCGCCCTGTGTATTAATAAAGTTTCCGATAATAAAAATAATTAATACTAAACACAGTTAATGAGATGGAAATAAAAAGTTAAATACATGTTACATTTTTTCAAGTAACTTTATAACAGAGCGTTAAAGTTAGTGTAATTTTTACTGCGAATTGCTAAATCTTCTTAAAGCTCTTGATGAGATCTTTTCGAACCTTTAAAACAATGTAAGTTTATGCTGCCACGACTCTTTGGACACCCTGTATAATCGAAAATATTTTTAAAATGTGCACTCTGTAACTGTACTAAATGTGACAAATTTTGAAAGTTATATCTTTTTTATTAATTTAATAATTATCCTCCGATGTCAGAATTGACGCCACCCTGTAAAAGTAGATTGTTTGTTCTAGGTATTTGGTCTTTTAAAAAGCTGACACTACATGATTGCATGATACAGAACATTTTTTAAAATTAAGATATGAATTAAATGAAATATATCAAGGCAAAATAAAACACGAAAAGCAAACTGTGGGCGAAAATTGCCACGTCAATGGAGCAAAAACATTTCAAACAATGGGTCTGAACCATGCCGCCAAAAATTTGCCAACATGTAGAAAATATATTTCGCATATGTTAGA
The DNA here is from genome assembly GCA_030710515.1 of Abscondita cerata. NCBI lineage: Eukaryota > Metazoa > Arthropoda > Insecta > Coleoptera > Lampyridae > Abscondita > Abscondita cerata. Next base: position 152,592 of record JALBCR010002486.1, on the reverse strand, counting down.
CGACATGTGAAAAAGACTGAACGGAGAAATAGGAAAACCTATGTTTTGTGATCTTGTGCATGCAAAATGGGTAAGTATAGGTACTTAAAAGTAGTATAAAGCTAAATTCACATGGTCACAGAGTAAAAAATTTTTTCAGAGGAACAACTTAACGTCGACGCGTTTGATCTTTGCAATGCCCAACAGCCATATTTAAAAGTAGAAATTCAGGATCGTAAATGGCATTTCAACGCTTTTGCCAAAATGGCGCCTGTAGGGCAAACAAACCTTTGTTTTCATTGGAATGTGTGTAATTTCTGTTGATTTTTTGTACTTTTAGTGGTTGTTTTAATTAAGTTAGTTATAGAATCTGTGAAAGAGTATTTTAACTCAATTTATGTGTAAAATTAAAAATAACAGAGATTCTAAAAAACTTAACACTGTTACGATTTCCTCTAGTGCCACAGTTCACTACACAACCAAATGCTGGCATTATGGTACATTACAAATCAATTAAACGTATACTATATTAAAATCATATAACTCAATGATAAAATCCATCTAATTATACGTAAGTTTGCCCTACAGTAGCCATTTTTAAAGGTCTTTGACAGCTATCTGACAGCGCATTGAAATGCCTTATACAGGGTGTTAATACTAAGTGGTTACACCCGAAAATGGCAGTTAGATCTCATTAAAATAAACAACTTTTTTAATTCCAATTTTTGATTTTGTACCCCGGTTCGTAGTTATAGCTCTTCTTTATGTTTTTCGAAAAATCGTCATAACTCCTTTATTTTAAGGACTATTAATAAAAAATAAAAAGTTTCTGAATTAGCTTTCGATTCTCTAGAACATTTGTATTTACAACTATTTTCTATTTTTTCAAATAACAAAATGGCGACCGATCAAAAATTTCAAACCAAAATATTTTGATAACCACTCGATAGATTTTAAAGTACAAAATCAAAATTGGAATTAAAAAAGTTGTTTATTTTAATGAGATCTAACTGCCATTTTCGGGTGTAACCACTTAGTATTAACACCCTGTATAGAAATTTTTAGTATAACCAAAGAGTATCCATATTATTTACTCTTTGGTATAACAATATAAAACGGTCAAATTACCGAATAAATTCAAGGATTTTGTATCGTATTCATTTAAATGACAAAATATAGCACTATCGTCTAAAGTTTCCCAAGGTGTGAGCATAGTTGTTACATGCTACACATGAATGTTTATTTTAAATTCGAATATGACGCCTCTGATCTACTCTTTTAAAACATGGCGACTTAGCAATGCGCAAGATGGAATGCGCCAGAGTTGCTCTTCTGAATAATATCTGTAGGGACTCTGTGACATGGTGCGCAAAAAAACTGCAAGAAGCATCCTTGGACAGACGTAGGTTTACGTAAGCATCTATAAGCAATCGATATAAGTACAAGTGAAATTTAAAAAATTATTGAGTACACTTAAATTAACAGTTTGTCATTTTCGTAATAAACTGCACTGCCTATAAAGAATGTTTTGTAGACGACAAGGATAAAACTGATCCAGAGATTCTATTGGATTCAGAAGAACGTCCAAATCCGGAAAAACAAATTAATTTGGAGAAGTCCGGATGACAGTAACAGCTGTCCAATCAACTGCAGGGGTAAGTGCTTTAACCTCTTCTAGCAGAAAAAGCGTAAAAACGCGATTTACGTCAAGGAAGAGAGTTCTTAAACCACCGACTAACATTAACAAACTTATGGATTGCCTGACCAAAATTCCAACAGGATAAAAAAGAGCAGAGCAGAGCTATAATGATGGATCAGATGAATCTGATTAAGAAATAAGTTTTTCTTCACCAGTCTCTAAGTATAATAATTAACTCTACCTAGTAACCTTTTTTAGTTATGGAAATTTATTTTGTTTAATTTCAATAATGTCAAATGTATTTTTGCAGTTTAATTTTTGTACCTATGTTACGAAAATACAAGTTTTTTTCGCCCAACAATCAATCAACTATATTTTGTACAAATTCATTTTCTTCTTCATGTGACTCCCCATAAACAACATTTGATAATTGGCACTCAATTTGTTACATATTATAAGAGCTAAATTTGTAAGAAATCCCAACCGGATACTTTAGTCAATAAAGTATATTCATAGCGAGCGTATGTTTTATACAGACGAAGCTTAAACATGGTGTCAGGTGTTAAAAGTTAAAGTGTGTTAAAACCGCAGGAGTGATATCTTAAAAAGATGGCTTCAAGTTTTAGCAATTACGTACCAATAGCTCATGTAGGATCTATTAGTGAATTAAAATTAGATTCAGATAACAATTCATTAGCGTGGAAGAAATGGTATCAGAAGTTTGACTTTTTTATAACGGCCAGTGAATTTGAAAGTGCTTCAGATAAACGTAAATTTGCTCTTTTGTGCATAGGTGATAAAGGCTTGAAATATTCAATTCTTTTAATTTATCTGAAAAGGATAAAACATTCGATAAAGTCGTAATAGTGATTTACGAATCAAGTTCGGGAAGAACTTTTTCCTACATTTAAAGCATCGAGCGACAAAGTGAACGAGTGATGCTTTAATAGCGCGAATGCTAGAATAATCTTCTCGTAAGAGGTTTGTACAATATTTTTTGTATCGAGCAAATATTCCGTTAATAAATATTAGCAACCATTCTACATTAATGTCAAATTTTAATATAGTTAGCAGAGTGCTATGAGTTGACGTTTTAGTTGTAGTAATTTACATAATGGATAGATGGCACTATACATTTTTAATAACTTTGTGTAGATTTTTCAAGGTTAATTCTTGTTTACAGTAACAAAAATCATTGGGAAAATGATTTTTAACAACTAAAAATTATATTTGGATTACTATGTTATTATTTCAATGTCTGTGAATGCCAGTGTTTCTTGTAATTTTTCCCGAACTGATGTGGGAATAATAGCTTCCTGATTGGCTACACACTTATATCAAATGTCATTTCTCAAGCGGGGAGTACAAAATAGTATACTCTGTAACAAGTTTGGAATATGGCATATTCCGCACGAGTGGAATGTTTGTGTGACGGTTCCATGAGTGCGGAATAGCCATTCCAAACGTGTTGCAGACTATACTTTTCTACGACAGAGAAAGTGTGCATCAATAAAAATGTTAAACACTTTACAATAGTGTTAGTTTCGTTCTCTATTTTAAGTTGGTACCTTTTATTTGTGGTGGTAGTTTGGAATTTAGGTTAAGGTTGGAAAAAACAATGCCTTTTATTTGCGCTTTATCAATTAACAATAGTTATTATTTTATTACGAACGTTTATTAAATAAATTTACTTGTGTACGAACTTAGAACTTTCGGTAAGTATATGATTAAAAATTACTGCTTATGCAAGTTTAATCTAATTGCAGATAATTAATGCGATAAATAATTGAATTGGTTCCTCTGGAAGCATTGTACCCTAGAGAAATAAACAAATTTGTGTGTTGCATCTGATTGCATTCCTGCAAGATGCGTTGGCAGATTTAAAACATTGTTTCATACATTGTGTGTACCAATAATTTATCTGTATTTAAACAAATACTTGAGGAGATGTGTAATTTATCATTATGTGCAAAATAAATGCTTGCTTTACTTGCAGGATAGAATAAGCTTTTGATAAAGTCGATAACTTTCTTTTCAAGGTTTAATTCATCTATACCTCGAAAATAATAAAACAACCAACTCATTGACAGAAATCTTCATTAACAAGTTGTAAACCACATTAGCTCATTAGAAAAGAATAAATTTAATTGAAATCTGTAGAAAACTTTGTACGTCAGTGTATTTCTGTAAATAAAATAAGTCTGCGATACATATCTAAGTTATGCATTAACATTTTAATAAATTGAAAGAAGAAATAAGTACAAAACCTTCTTTATTCCGTAAAGTGAAGATAATTTCTGCATGTTTAAAGGCAAACCACCTTGGTTTTAAAACTCTGCAACTAAAAATAATTACTTTGCATTTGGATGCCTACGTTCAACCTGGTGTAAGGGGGCATTACTTGTCTAACTTCAAAAACTTTGTATGTTTAACAAGTCTGTAAATGTGTGGTGTATCTGCGTTAAAATCACCATCGTTGTCTCTAATTGTGGGTCCATTTATTTCATAGATGCTTCATCGCAATACCAATATTTTCATCCGTTGTTACCATGTTGAATGAAATTATGAGGCTACCCCTCAAAGAACTCCGTTCAGGCATTTTGGTTTTTTTCTTGTCTTAATAAACAAGGTCATTTACGTACACGATGACTTAAAAAGCATTTCTGATTTTTAACCATAACAATAATAAAGATGAACTTTGACTTACTAATGGTAGTGAACAACACACTAACTTATGAAGTTGAACACTCTGTTCTTACATTACATATTATAGTTCTATTGTTCATAATCTTGGTAACAAAGACCTTGGCTTTATCGACTCACGTGTTGTTTTAAGCATTAAAACCATGCTCCGATGGCGCCGTGCACTTTAACGCACACTAGTCTTTACAGTTAACTGTTGGCATTTACTTAGGTAACAAAGATGTTTGTTTAATCTTCGTCATATATGGAACAGCATAGGTTCGTAGTTTGTTCATTGCGATACTTCCATCAGCGAATGAAAATCTGACAATAACTAAAACAAATTTTGTATTTGTATGGTTACAATAAACTATGAATTTGTATTTTTAATTGAATCGAACCACTCTGGTATATAGGTACCTACTGACAGATTACACTTTCAAACAACATTCAAAATATTTGGAGGTTACATTTTTTGGAAGTTAATTTTACGTTTATGTGTTTAAAAATGAGTTATACTAGAAATTAAAAATTAAATTGTATCATTTATACCCGATATTACTACAATTAAGCATCGTTAATGAGTTTTTTTGTAATAATTGTCCCCAAATGCAACCTTATGTTAACAGCCACGAGATGGCCGTACCTGTGCTCATTACCTAACAAGTGCGAGAATATTCTCGCACGGTGTTTTGGAATCTAGCTATTCTGTAATTGAAAAGTAATTCAGAATGTTAGTATTCTAGAATAGGAGTAGAAAAAATTATTTAACGAACATTTTGTTCCAAAAAAGCAACAATTTAGAACGGTATAAATTCTCGAACTTTTTGCCAGCCTTCGCTATCGCTCGGGCGCAAACTCGTCCTCCACTGGTAAATGTTACTTACATCCCTTATAGTATAAATAACTATTAACAAATTCCATAAATGATGTAGGTATGTAGTTACCCCCACAGCCACATGTAGCGCTACAATTTGTATTTTATTTTTAATATGGGAGTTTCATATCTAAAGTGTGTAATTTGGTAACGTCGCCAAAAAACTCCTTCTGTTTCTCCTAAAACTACTTTGACAGAAGGACATTTTATCTAATTGAATTTTAGCTTTTGTGTTTTTGAGGAAATGAAACTTTTAACATCCGAGACTAACGTCATTTAGTGTCAGTTTTCAACTTCAATGTTAATATCAACAATTGTTTTAAATATTTATCAATATTAATTAAAATGGAAAACGCAATTGTATTTCATAATAATTTTTCAAAAATATGTAGAACCTGCTTAGTACAATACGAGGATATGCATTCAATCTTTAGCGAAATTCAGAATGAAGACAATTTAAAAGTAGAATCTATGTATTTATATGAAATCCTTACAAATATTTCGTCAATAAGGGTATTTTTTTATAAAAATAAATGTGAGTTAATAAAATTTTATCAGATTTTAGCAGACGATGGGTTACCGTCAATGATTTGCACAAACTGCATGGAACTTGCTCATGCCTCATTTAAATTTCAACAGCAATGTAATCGTTCTCAAGAAATATTAGAGGGATGCATTTTACATACAAAAGTTTGTGCGCTTGAAGATCAGTCTGATAAAAATGAAGAAAAAGTTTTTAATTTAGATCCTAATTTATTATCTACCAATCAAGTATTATTAAGCGATGATCAATGTGAAGTAAATGAAATTTCGGACGAATTGATGTTACCTTATGAAAGAATTAAAGATTCCAATGATTCTATAGAACCCGAAGTTAAGTTAGAAGAAACTGCTAGAGATAAATCCAGCGATAGTTGTCAGTCTGATAATCCAGAGGAAATCCACAATGTATCTTCGGCAGAGGAAAATTTTGAATTAGATGAAAGGCCAATTTCTAAAAAAGGAAAGCAACCAAGATACTTTATTAAAATCAAAGAGGATGGAGAAAAAGTTTGTATTAATTTTTTACATTTTGAGTATTCACTAGCATTTTGCAGTTATTTGAATGTTCTTATTGTGGTAAATCATACAAGCACGCTAATAGTTTGAAAGTTCATTTGCTTAGTCACACTACAGAAAGACCTTATGTATGTAACCATTGTGGGAAAGGATTTAATAAATATGGCGCTCTTACCTACCATTTAAGAAGTCATACTGGAGAGCAACCTTACGCTTGTAACATATGTGGTAAAAGATACAGACAATCGGGAACTCTTACTGCACATATGAGGATACATACTGGACAGAGACCATTTTTATGTTCGGTTTGTGGACGAGGATTTAGGTAATCGAATTATGCATGTAACTTTTTTCCTTGATTTCAACCAAACTTAAAAGATTGGTTTATAAATTGCTATTTATAATAATTATAATTTGTTAACTTTTACGGAAAACTTCTGATTTTAAGTTTGGTTCTGAACTGTACATGCGCAGCTTTTTTTTTATTATACTTTTTACAATCACCATCCAACTTTGTCAGTTTGGAAATCGTATTGTTTTTATCGACGTTAGAAATTCTTCCTAACAAGATTTTCTAAATAATCTGTGGGCGACTATCCTAGTTCATGGAGAAGATTCAAAGGTCTTCCATCTCAAGAACAAACTACCTCTCTCATTTTTATTTTAAATTAACTATCGGCCTGCATATTTAGATTTGAAATTATATAACATGCTAAAGATGTACAATGACCTTGTACCAATGTATGGGAATTTCATGTTAAACAAGATCCATTTTCAATCATCATAGGGTGTCGACCACCTGAGCCGACTTATCGTGAAAAGTTTATTCTGAGCTATCCTTAATATAGGGAGTCCTGTAAAAAGTCTTAAAATGTGTATATTCTATCAAAAATAACCTCCTAAAGAAGAAAAGTGAAAACGTGTCACTTCTACTGTTTTTCGACCATATAGCGCCAGTTGCTGACCATCATTACACCGGTTATCGACCTAGTATTGCACTGCCGCTCGAAAATAGCCCATTTTCCGACCATTTTAAGATTTAATAGGTAGATAGACAAGTATCTATTTATGTAGGTATGTAATATGAAGTTAGAATCTTAGAAAAGTAACTGTTTATTAGATCATGTAAATATAAAAACAAAATAAAAAACACTGTAAGTAAACACAACAATAAAACTTGAGTACCTAAATATAGTATAGATGTAGGTATTTTTAAGAACACAAAACTAAAAACTTTGGCAAGAACTAAAATGTAAGTTTCAGATTAGGAACGATAGATACTTATTCATGAATTGTTTAACATAAAGGCATTTATAGTCCTGACTGGCTCCCTCTTCATATGGGATGCCAATAAATTCAGTGCAACCAAAATGATACGAATTGGGGCAGTACTCACACCCAATGTTTTTATTTTCTTTATTATCAGTATCACTGTCTAATACTTCTTCACAGGCAACACAGTAAATTTTTTTTCTTAGGGTCATTGATTGTATTTGGTGACATATTTTCTTTGTTTGTGAGCTTTGGTAGAAGAACCTTGACTTGCTTTTTTCTTCGAGACTTCCGTTTTTGTTTGTTCCTTTTGTTTAATTTTTTGTTCTTTTCTTATCATTGCCTTTTCCAATTTTACTCGCTTTTCTTCTTCTTTCCTTACTCTTCTTTATGACATATAAGTTCTTCCAGCCCTTGGCGCTAAAACCTTTCCAGACTTAGGGCAGAGGGCCATTCCAGTTTCATCGCCATTCATTATTCTCTCGGGGTTTTCAAGGATATCCTTGAAATTATTGACTTCCAGGTACTGCTGTAGCTCTTGAAACCATAAACGGATCCTTTCTTCTGTAACCAGCTTTGTTGATACCCTCTGCCTCTCTAAGCGAAATTTCGGGATGTATCTTTAAAAAGTTGGAGTACCACTCTTCCCCAGGTCGGCCTTTCTTAAACAACGTTGTAGCATTCCCGTCATCTTTTAATATTTTTTCCATGTCTATCAAATTCGCTTTGGTCACCGGAAATCCACATTTTTCTATGTTGACCAGCCAATCAGCAATTTATTTCTCTTGTTTCCGGGTTAACAGTGGTTTTGGTCCAGTTTTACCAGGATTTTCTGGTACTCTGCCACTAAGTCGATCCAAAATAGTGGTCTTTGGTACGCCAAATTCCATACTGGCCTGCCTAACACTGATCTTATTCTCCCGAATTTCAAAAAGAGTCATTTTGAGGGTATCTTCGGAATATTGAAAAAAAGTTCTTTTGTTTCTCTTCTCTTCTCTTTTGACGAAATTTTTTATTTCCCTGTTTCTGTTTGGACAGTTTGTTTCTGAGATGGCATCTGTAATTAAAGATAACATAGTAGGTATATATTCAAATGTCCGAGAACTAGGCCTTTTTTCGACAATACAAAATTCATATGAAATGAGTGACTGTTCGAAAACAGGGCATTGAAAACTCATGAAACCCTTTGTCGACCACAGCGCATACAATATGTACAAGAACTTATCTGGAAATAAGTGGTCGAAAACTGACCAGTTTATTAACATCATTTTTTCGTAATACTACACTGAAATAGACAGAGCTATCTATTGTAAGAAATTAAAAAAGATAGAATTATATGTACCTACAACTTTCAACCTCTTTTCGACCGCCTGGTCGACTAAGGGATTTCTACTATTTTCACTACCCGGTTATTCGACCGCTTAACCTATAAGATAAATTATTGAGAATTTTGCCATTTTATATTGTTTTCATGAAGATCCATAAATATACAATGCTACTAACAAATAGAATCATGCAAAACAGGTATATATGATATTTTACTTACTTTTTCGACGGTCATTCACACTACAAATTTCATAACTTTAGAACCAAATATTTAGGCGGCCAATACAACTGACTTTTTCGAATTTATGATATAGTTTACTGTTATGCGACTAAGGTAACATTGTTGAATAGTGGTCGAGAACAGGAATGCGCTTCTTTAGATTAATTTAGGAATTATATTGCTATTATCAGAGATTTTGTGCGAGAATGGTTGACAACCAGAGGTCGACGGGTAACCGGCACATTCACCGCACACAGTGTGTCTACTTAAGTTGGAACCATATGGAAAACATACTTATTATCGTTTTTTGAAAAAAAGTTATTCTTGATAAAAAGTTCTGCATGGTCCAAAACTTAAAATGCAACCATCAGAAATCAATGTTTTAAGCCGTATACGAGGTTTGTCAAAAAATATGAATTTTCCTCAAGAGTAAAGTACCATTATTTTTTACAATACAGAAGAATCTCATTCAGAAAACAGAGAACAACTTTTTTATCGTTCAATTTTCAAAAAAAAATGTTATAATGTTTTGTTTTTTTTAATTCTGATGATGTTCACTACTTCATGGCATTTATTTTAAAACAAATTTGTAGTCGTTTCAAAACGGCATCGCCCGATAGCTACTGTAGTAGTAGTAGTCGAAAAGATGTTTCAAGATGAAAGGGCGCCACCGTACAGTTATCAGACCTAAGCAGTGGGAACTTAAAACACAAAGAAACAAACTGGTGACGAAACAAACATATAATTTAACATATAGAGCTTGTTTTACCACTTGTGTCACGGACAAAAATATATAACACATAAATTTATAGCAAGTAAGAATAAGACAATTAGCAAATAAATTACCTGAACATTACAGATCGTATCACAGAGAAATTGACTATATAATTATCTGATCACAATATTGATTAATTCCAAACCAGTTACGTTGACTTCGCTAATTATAGCTACTAAACCGTAAAAGTGACGAATTAAACTGATCGGTTTCTAAAAGACATATGCAACTACAATCATTGAAATTTCAAAACTATGCGCATAAAACATGACTAAAAAGTAAGGTACTTACTTGTCAAGTTGTTTTATTTGATGTGCGGGAACGAAAGGTGCTTCAGAGAAATTTCCAATTGATCCGGATTCAGGAAGAACGAAAGCTGATTGATTGACTACTGGCTGATACAGTCACGACGGAAAGGCATCGAAGTGGAAAACCGCCTGCTGTGATGGTACAGCGGTTACTTTGTAGGGAAATCACGATAACTTCTTATACTGATTATCTGTTTTTCCATTATTTTGTTTTGCTATTTCTTTAACCTACTATTTTTTTCGTTATTGTCGTGACTGGCGCTTGGACCGGTCCATTATATGTCGTCATGCAATGGCTGTGCTGTTATATTTTATGTCCTTATTTACCTTCTATAATGTTTACACACTTAATTAATATTATTACATATGAATACTAAGGTGGGCAAGGGTTGGCATGTTTTGGTTTTAGTGGTTTTCCTAAACCTTCAAGCAAATGCTTTGCCAAGACGAACCAATCCACTATTGCACACGGTTTCGTCACCACACTATACAGGTTTATACTGATCTTCTGGGACACCATACATAACACTTACATCACAATACAATATTTAAAATGTACCATACGAATAAATTATAACGATAACTTCTGGCTCGTAGAACAAAGGGTTGTAATAGGTAACACCAGTAGTACAAGTAAAGAATAGAACACAACTCATATGCTAGCTTTGCCTCCAATTAGTCATGGGTTAATTCTAAAAAGGATACTAAAATTTAAAATTCGTTTCACTTACGGCATTCGAATGTATGCTTATTAAAGCTTGTAAATAATAAAGGAACTCATCACCCTACAATTAATTAAATAATTCGAGGATTTTACTTAATAAAAGAAAGTACTTCACCTTTAGCAATAATGAGGACCACGTGTACTATCGTCGAAGTCACTAACTGCAAATAAAGAAGCAGGCGTTCTAAAGAACGAATTCTACGCAAGAAGGAAGTTGATTTCCACATAAGCTTTGATTTTTTAAATGACACTATATACTCGTAGTTTTTGACACATTTTTGGATTTCTCGCCTTTTTCTCTTTCTGCACATAACATTTTATAGGTGTTGTATAAGAAAGTCGATGTTCATATATTAACACGGCAAACTTAAGTTCCTTGATTTTGTTTTTTTCTAGCACACTTGAATAAGGAGAAATAAAACATTATAACAAAAGGTATATACGCAAGCCTAACTGATTTTAACTATACAAAAATATGAAAAAGAAAGCAAACTTATAATACAGGAGTTTTAATAGCTGTTATAATTAGCAACTATCTAATTAATTGCTGAAAGTTTCCACAATTTTATACAACACACGCCTCTAAAATCTATGGCGTAGTTCTCAGCTAGTTCGCAACTTCTGTTATTGTCGTTCTTTATTTACCCAGAATCTCTATGTTGAACTTTTACACTAGAAATTGATCCTTGTCAAACCAATTAAAAGTGCACTGAAAAACTAGCTGTTAATGTTGTCTATAAAATCCAAGAACATTTTTTATTGACCACCGGAAATGTGTTTTAGAAGTTTTTACTACAGCTTTTATTATAGTACTAATGGTAACATTATTTTTTAGACAAGCCCCGGATTTAGGTTACCACATGCGCACCCATACCAAAGAACGTCCGTACATGTGCAATGTTTGTGGTAAAACTATGAGAATGCAGTGTCATTTAGTGCAACATCTTAGGATTCATACCGGAGAACGACCTTTCAAATGCACGTAAGTTGAACTAATGTGTTTGCTAAAATTTTTGTTTTTGCTCTGTTGTAGAGAATGCAGCAAGGCTTTTCCCTCATCGACTAGGCTAAAAAGACATGCCATTATCCATACTGGTTTAAAACCATACATATGCGATGTTTGCAAAAAAGCTTTTAATCGGTTAAGTACTTTAAAAGTTCATTCAAAAATTCATACAGATGAACGACCGCACGTATGCTCGTTTTGCGGTAAAGGTTTTATACAAGCGCACGCTTTGAAAACGCATATGCATCTTCATTGCGATGAAGAATTACCTAAATAATTCGATACTTTTCTCTTTATAACTGTAAGCATAACTGATTTTTATCTAAATTTTGTTGTTGTTAACATATTCATGTAGGGAAGGGCGGGCAAAGTGACGTGGTTTACGTTTGAATGGCTCTTGCAAAAGTAAAAATAAATCTAAAAAAATGAAATCTTCTCATTCAACTTACATATTATTGGCCTTTATAAGACCTGAAATATTTGCACTCTCAACTAAACGCATCTGCTTGGAATCACAATATTTTTTCATGTTTGCAAAATTTTGGGAAGGGCAAAGTGGAATGCAGCAATAGCAGGAAAGTTTATATTTTAACTAAAAAATAACTGAATATTTTTTCTTAAAAAAATGAAAAGGCACCTTTTTCTACAATAATAGGTAAGTTTTAGTCTACATATTAACAAACTGACTGAGCTCCGGAATATGGAAAAAAACCTCTTCGCAATTGTTTTGGTTCGTTTATAATCGTATGGAGATCTTGATATTAATATGACTGTAGGTCCTCTTGCAAGCAATCGGAAATATTTTTGAGTTTTTTCCATACATTTAACTATCACTCCATCTGTTGCTTTATTTACAACCAGCCCTGGGAAAAGTTGTCCCTCATACTGGATCACAACCCACATTCCTTCATCTATCATTTCTGATAAGATAGTCCGTTTAGTAACTATTTTGTTCTCAGTTTCTTCATCTGAAAAGGTCTCCACAGAATCACTGTCGTCTAATTTAAGGCTCGTTTCACTCTCAGTATTTGAGGCAATTTTTTCTTTTGAGTTCGTCCATAAAAGGTGTGCTGGTAGCTACAACGGTTACACCTTTACGACCCTTAGGCTTTTTTGACCCTTTTGCAATTTCATTATTTCTGCTGTCCACATGTGGTATAGGTAAAATGTCATGAGGCGAAACAATTTCAATTCTTGGAAGTGTTCTTGTAAGGCGGATTGAAGGAGTAGATGTAGTAGCTTGGTTCTCATTACAAAGTATTGTTTCAGCAGCTGATGTTGTAGGTTGGTTCTCATTACAAAACAAAAGATTGGTTGTTTCTGTAGCTGAGGTTGTAGGTTGGTTTTCACTAATAAGTGAACGATTAGTTGTTTCAGTAGCTGAGAAAGCATTATCAGGAAAAACCCGTTGGAAAGGGTATAAACATGGTGCAACCAAAGAAGATACTTGCGTCATTATTTTCTGATGTACGAAATAACGTATCGTCATTGTATGAATGAGACATAAATATGTGTAAAATAAAGAGGGAATATGAACTATATGCGTTATGAATAAAGTTACCCAATTGACTTCAATTTTATTTAAGTTGACGTTCTGTCAAATGTCGGTCGTAGTCATTCTTGCTTTATTCTGTATTTTCGGTTATTAATTGCTGTCACTTGTTACTTTTTAAGATTAGTGTTTCAACTGACAACCATATATCTTGCCAACACTGTTTTAGTTAATTTGTAATTTTAACCAGTAACTAAATAGTAAATGCTCAAATTGACTCAGAAGTTTTTAATATTGAATCATATGCACAAACTTATGACGCAGGGATCTTCTTTCCTGGCAAGAAGTTTATGCCGGTTTTTTGAAAGCCTGAAATTGCATTTTGTAAGGTGGCTGCCTTTAGATATGCTTCACCAAAAAGGGGTCCAACATCTTGGAAAGTGACCACTTTACCAGGATGCTCTCTCAGCCATATCCTTACAGCCTGCTCATAGTAAGCTAAGAGAGGGAACATGAACGCCACATCCATTGGCTGCAAGCGGTGAGTGCAGTGTGGAGGTAGTACTAAAATATCAACATTATTTTCCTTTGCCAAAATCATCACTTCCAGATTATTGATGTGTGTAGTATCTCCGTCGAGAATTAACAAAACGCGCTCTTCAGCTGTAGGTTTGGAATATTTTATAAAATTCCACGAATATTTCTGACTGCATCCACCCGGACGGATGTGTGAAAACTTTCGTGTTTGGAGGGAGGCCTTTTTCAAACAACGAATTAGCTCGAACTCTCGGGAAAATAAGTGAAGGAGGAATGTAGTTGCCGGTAGCGCTGAAGCAAATTTCGTCCGTCACTAGTGTTCCTCTTTCAGCTGATGAGAAAACACCCACCTGCTTCTTCCCCTTCCGAGATATTATTTTTGACGGTCTGTTCAGCACTGTGGTAATACCAGTTTCATCACAATTGTACACTCTGTCAGGAGTGTAGTGATGTAATTCGTATAATCCTTCAAGGAGGTCAAAAAACTTATTAACGTTAACTTTGTTGAACGCAGAAGCCCGTGCCGAAGATGTTTTCTCAGGAAGCCGTAGAGAGAGTTCAGAATGTCGTCTTAGAAACGACTTTACACAATCCTTTCCTGCCTTTTTGTCTCGTTGATTAAAGTTTTATTGTGTTCGGCAAAAAAGGCAATATACTTGAGATCTGATATCGTCAAACCAAAAAGTTGAGATTCCATGGTAAAGATATATTCAACCAAGATGTTTTCTTGTTCGGAAGTAAATACTGTCCGAAATCGTCCCAAACCTTTTTTTGAAGCTAGATTTTCAGGTTTTTTTAATCTTCGAAATAATGTTGCTACTGGAACGTGGTAATTTTTTGCAGCTGCATTAACACTGTTAGTACCTTCCCGAACTGCATTTATCGCAGCCTGCATACAGTATTGTTCCCATGCTTGTTGATTACTTTTTCTGTTGTATTTATGAACCATTCTTACCTGCAAAGTATTACAAAAAACCATTCCTAAACATGGCGGGCAAAGTGAAATAATTTCATTTTGCCCGCCACATCCCATTCCACTTTGCCCGCCCTGCATCAAAATAATAAAAACATAAATAACTTTTTACATAACCGTCATAACGAGACGATTATTAGTAAATATGTTCTCAATTCATTATTTTATGTAATCATTATCAGCAAACCAAAACAGGCATTATAACAAAAATGTCAGAGCATCGGAAACATCAATATTTACTTACAATTTTATCGAAGAAAACACAAAAACACGAACGACAAATATACCTTCAATAAGATTGCTGCCGTATTAGTTTCCGGCGGTGCCAACTGTTTCAATCTAGAAATAAATGGTACTAGATGGAAGCCACGGTAACAACTAAAAATTTAAAATAAAAATTTCACTTTGCCCGCCCCTCCCCTATAACTGTAAGAATAACTGATTTTTATCTAAATTTTGTTGTTGTTAATATATTCATGTATATGTAGTACATTAGAGCAATAAATGCTATGGTTATTAATTCCGCTTAGTTAGAACAATTTCTCCATAGATGTCGGGTCGAGTCAAGTTCAATTTTATAAAAAATATTCTAACAAATCACCAATCTTGAAGGTGGCTACTCAAAATAAGAAACGTTGGTTTTGTGGGCGAAGCCTTGCTCTAAAAGTTGAAGTGTCATCATAGTATAATATGTTAGACGGCTCAAAGCAATGTGTATTCATTTTGGCTAGCGTTTGAGTTGAAATTTTTAAGATATGATACTAAATAGTTTTGAGTACATCAAAATGGGCATGTTCCCAAGATTTCAAAATCACTTTTTTCTATTGCAACCGATAGAGAATGCTATTGTATTACGCAAACAAATAAAAAATTAATTAACTTTAAAAGCGTAGTATTTTACAACCATTTCAACGAGCCAATGAGTAAGTAATAAAAAAATTTTGTTTACATGCGACGTTACCAAATATTCTAACACGCTCATAACTTATAATTGATTGTTGATTGATTTGATTTGATTTGAATCTGTGAAGTCAATTTGTAACACATTTATTAGTCTGCATTCAAGTACATAGCAAAATATATAATAAAAAAATATGTGCGACAATAATAAATCAAAATAAATGTGTATTTTGTTTAGAAAATGTGTAAAAAAAAATTAATTATGATAATATCGCACAGTAAAATATTCCAGTACTACCCCAGTCAATAGAGCAAATAATAAGTAAATTTTTGACAAAAATAACAGTAGGATACCGCCAGCGCCATGTAATTGTAAATAGAGTAAAGTACCTTATATTCATGTTTTATACGGAAAATGAATTGTCATTATATAGTTAATTAACATTTACATGCAAAGAAACGTGTTTTTTCTCAACTTTTTTTTTCCTGAGTGAAAATTAATAAACCAATGTTAATGGTGTAAAAAGAAATGATATAGAAGATAAAAATTCGAATAAAATAAGCACCCATTCGACTCGATCAGGTAATAACATTCCGAGAAAAATCGGAAAAAGTAAAATATTTGGGTTTTTCTTTTAAATTTCGTAGATCCGTCATTTTTTGAGATGTAGGACAAATCTTTCAGGAAATAAGACTTGCAATTGTCGGGCAATTAGTTTATGCACAATTGCGAATGAAATTTTTAAAGCAGTATATTCAATCTAAGCTGAAGTGTGGAAGTCCGATTGTCAGAAATAAAAAAAAATTGTGAAGCTGAAATAGAAAGGAACAAAACGTATATTCTCATTTTTCGATAAAAGGATATTTAACACGCAAAAAATGCTTGCAAAAATGAGTGAAAATGACCGAGTGTGAGAATACGGCGGAGTAGTGGGGGTATCCGTCCGCTAGCGTCGTTTGAGGGGATTGGGATTTATATAGCGAGCTGCGGACGGGTACTTCCACTACTTTATACAGGGTGTTTCTGAATAGGGGTAACAATATTCTAGGGTAGATTGGGGGGATCATTTGAGACGCTTTTTATTTATAAACTTATAGGCAACCATGTTCACCCTAGAAGCTACACGTCAAAAACTGTTTTTGTTTTTTGTTATTTTTGTTAAAAATCATGCTTAAAAGGCAGACACTTTTAAATTAATGTCACTTTACGAGCGATTAAGTTGGCTATGTTTCACGTCTTAAATGGCATAATTGTTTTTGACGTTAGTTGAATTTGTGTTTCTTGTTACTTAAATCATGAATCAGCATACTTTTGAAGATTTTGCTAATATGATGTTCTCATTACTCAATGGGTAAAAGCTACATTGAAATATGTCATACGTTGAAAGAAGCGCAATTGAATGGCCTTCACTTTCGAATTCTAATTATTTTTCAAATTTTTGAGTTTTAAGCATCATTTTCTAAAAAATAACAAAAACCAAAATTAAAAAATGCATTCGACATGAGTACGGTTAGAGATAGATCCAGATATGCTGTTCAATAAAGATGAAGATTTTAATTACCTATAATTATCATATCCCATTATTTTTTGATTCTGACTTTTAAGAGAGATATTTTTAATATTGTATAAAAAAAACAAAAAACAGTTTTTGACGTGTAGCTTTTAGGGTGACCATGGTTGCCTATGAGTTTATAAATAAAAAGTGTCTCAAATGATTTCCCCTATCTACCCTAGAATTTTGTTACCCCTATTCAAAAACACCCTGTATAAAGTCATATTAAAATTCACCGTAGAATTTAAAAATGCAATAAAATACAGTGTCCCATTTAAAATAACAAAGTTGGTGACTACTTCGCTATTGTCTTGAAAATATTTTCATTGAAAAGTACCTACTGGATTACCTAAGTAACCAAATTTTCAGAAAAATATTTACTCTACATCTGTCTATCCTTCTAATGAACCAGTTGCGTGAATAACCCTGTACATATTCAGAGTAAACCCTACAATTCAACTCATAAATTTATAGTCATTTGCTTTCCCTTTTCGGTAGTTTAAACATGAGTGCGATTGTTGTTCACAGTCAAGATCGTGAAATTATTTGTTTGAAAGAATAGCGGAAGCAACAGGTCCTTCCACCAAAACAATTCAAGGGATTGTTAAGGAAAGTACATCAAAACCTGAAGAAAGTAACTTTAACTTACCTCGGAAAACAAGCCAGCATCCTAAATCCACCATCGACAAGTGTGTTGAAGAAGTCGTAAATGATGTTTTGAATGTAAACATCATCAAAAACGAAACAATGCAAAAGATGTTTGCAGCTGTTGAAGCAAATATCCATTTAACAAGAAAATTAGGCAGTTGTCTTACTATAAACGTAGGTTTCAAATAGCAGAAGAACATTGACAACAGGAAGATCTTGTTAGAAACTTCCGCAATCTTTTTTGAATAATTCAATTTACTGTAATTGTTCGCATTTAATTAAGTAAACTCACATATCTTGTAGTTTCATGTAAGTAAAATGTGAAAGTTATTAATTTTTGTATATTTTATAAAATACATTTCAGTTGTTCAGTCAAGTTCTTTTTACATAGCAATTTGAAATTCATCTAAAAAAGATTTTAAATGTATTGGTAGTCGAAGCATGAATTGTTTCCTTTAGCGTCAAACTAATTATGTTATAACTGTATTATTAATTACATTAAACATTTCTAATAACCAAGTAATAACTAATGTTCACTTCATCGGTGTCATCTAATTTCTTTCATCTATTCTTACAAAGGCAAGAGTGAGATCTAATGAATAAAAATAGTATATTATACACCAAGGTTGTGAAGTCTGTCATTATTGCCTTAGCACCAGTTTATTATTAATAAGGTGCGTGGGCAATAATGGACTTCACAACCATGGTGTATATACTATTTTTTCCACTACTAGCCAAATTTAAGCCAAAAATAAAAAATAAACATTTTTCTTGTAAAAATCAAGTAACACAGGAATGCAAATAAATCAAAAAGCATTAAAAGGTACATACGTTGATAAACCAACTGCAACTGATTCACTAAACACTTGTGTGGTATATTCCACCTTCATTTTCTGAAAATTATTCGGAGTAATATGTAAATTAGTTGATTTAGGAGCCAATCGCAGCGGTTTAGAAGTGTCTGACATGTAGAAATTTTTAATGTCTTTTCAAGATGCTTTTGTTATTAAAGATTATATCGTATTTAATCAAGTTATTTTGCACCGACTTCAATAAATAGGAGACATCGAACAAATAATAGATTTTCTTATCGTTTACGAGAAGGTATGGTTTTTCCGGTGATACATCTATTCTTTTAATTAGGTTTTCGAAAATTTTACTACTGCCCTAACATTGGCACCGCATTGTAGTTGTAGCTTTTGTATGCAGTTTAACCCCCTTTTCCCCCCCCCCCCCCCCCCCCCCCCCCCCCCCCCCCCCTCTCCCCCTCCCCCCCCCCCCCCTCCCCCCCCCCCCCCTCCCCCCCCCCCCCCCCCCCCCTCCCCCCTCTTTCCCCCCCTCCCCCCCCCCTTTTCCCCCTCCCTCCCCTTTTTCTTTTTTTCCCTCCCCCCCCCTTTTTCCCCTTCTTCCCCCCTTTCTCTCCCCCCCTCCCCCCCCCCCCCCCCCCCCTTCCCCCCCCTTTTCCCCCCCCCCCCCCCTTCCCCCCCCCCCCCCCCCCCCCCCCCCCCCCCCCCCCCCCCCCCCCTTTCCCCCCCCCCCCCCCCTTCCCCCCTCCCCCCCCCCCTTCCCTTTTTTCTTCCCCCCCTTTTTTTCCCCCCTTCCCCCCCCCCCCCCCTTCCCCCTTCCCCCCCCCTCCCCCCCCTCCCCCCCCCCCCCCCCCCCCCCTCCCTTCCCCCCCCCCCCCCCCCCCCCCCCCCCCTTTTTCCTCCCTTTCCCCCCCCCCCCCCCCCCCCCCCCCCCTCCTTCTTCCCCCCCCCCCTTTCCCTTTTCTTCCCCCCCCCCCCCCCCCCCCCCCCCCCCCCCCTTTTCCCCCCCCCCCCCCCCTCCCCCCCTTTCTTCCCCCCCCTCCCCCTCTTCTTTTTTTTTTTTTTCCTCTCCTCTCCTTTTTTTTCCCTCTTTTCCCCCCCCCCTCCCCTCCCCCCCCCCCCCTCCTCTTTTTTTTTTTTTTCCCTCTTTTTTTTTTTTCTCTTTTTTTCTCCCCTCTTTTCTCTTTCCTTTTTCCCTCTTTCTTCTTTTTTCTTCCCCTCTTTTTCCTTCTCCTTTTTCTTTTTTTTTTTCTTTTTTTTTTTCTCTTTTTTTTTTTTTTTTTTTTTTTTCCCCTTTTTTTTCTTTTTTTTTTTTTCTTTTTTTCTTTTTTTTTCTTTTCCTTTTTTTTTCCTTTCTCCCCTCCTTCTTTTTTTTTTTCCCTTTTTTTCCCTTCTCCTCCCCCCCTTTCTCCCCTCTCCCTTTTTTTTTTTTTTTTTTTTTTTTTTTCCTTTTCCTTCTCCCCTCCCTCCCCCTTTTTTTTTCCCCTCCCTTCCCCCCCCCCTTTTTTTTCTTTTTTTTTTTTTTTTTTTTTTTTTTTTTTTTTTTTTTTTTTTTTTTTTTTTTTTTTTTTTTCCAATTTTTTATTTTTTTTTTTTTTCCCCAAAAAAATTTTAACCTTAATTTTTCTTTTTTTACCCCTATTATTATTTTTAAATAATTTTTCATCCTCTTCTTTCCCATTAAATTTTTAACCCCCATCAAAAAACTTTTTTTATATTATTAAAAAAAATTTTCCCTCTTTAACATATTCCCCCTTCTTTTCTTCCCTTCCTTCTTTTCCCCCCTTTTTTCTTCCTCCCTTCTTCCCCCCCCCCCCCTTTTCCCTTTTCCTCCCCCTTTACCCTCTTTTTCCCCTTTTCTTTTTTCCCTCCCCTCTCCTTTTTTTTTTTCTTTTTCCCCCCCAACACCCTTCTTTTTCTTTTTTTTTCCTTTCCTCTTATATTACCTTTTCAAAACCCCCCCCTTTTTCCTACTCTCCTCCCCCCCCTCACACCCTTCCTCCCCAATACTATCGACTTTAATTTGTCACCTTTGCATATCGTATTTGTAAAAATGTAGCATAAGGGTTGTTTAACTTTTTATATACAGGGTGCCCAGAAACTCTCTTGACAAACGAAGACCGGAGATTCCTCAGATAATTTTAAGACAATTTAACCCAATTCACCTAGTCCGAAAATGCTTCCTAAAGGAGCTAGAGCTCTTTGAAGATGTGACTTTTGTTGGCAGTTCATAGCCAACTAGTGCAAAAAATATAAATTTAACTTTAATGACAAAAAAAAAATTTCAAATCCATTTTTCTACAAAACGGTGTATCCTAATGACTTAAAGTAAGAGTACCTTTTTTTACTAGAATACCTGAAAATTTAATAATCTAATGTCACAAATGCTTAGTAGTTCAAGACAAAAAAGTTATGCGTTAAAATAACCGTTGACCTACCCAAAAGGACGCCTATGACCGGTACTAGAAATTCGCAATTGATGGATTCGATTCATCTCTGAAGGCTAAACAAGCATACCAGTTTTTGCTTTTCTAAGTAGAAGCCTTCTGAAGGTATTTAAAAAAAACTATTTACAAGGCGCCATCTTCAAAGAGCTCTAGCTCCCTTAGGAAGCATTTTCGGACTAGGTGAATTGGGTTAAATTATCTGAGGAATCTCCGGTCTTCCGTTTGTCAGGAGAGTTTCTGGACACCCTGTATAAATCTAACCATGATCACGTAGCAGTTTGAGCTGGCAAAAAATTTAAAACCTACTTTAAAATTAATAATTTTAGTGAAAATTGTTTGTATTCCTCTGTATATCTCCTGCTTCTTAGTGGTTTATTTTTTAAGTCCACTTGGGCTGTCACAGTTTGTGCTCTGCTTTCGGGAAGTAATCGTTGGGAGATGTTAACTTCAATTGAAGTGCTTTCTTTTCACGTTGCAATTTAAGAATGTTCCTCCGTAATTTTCTTTACCTAAGAGTATTTGAGCTGCAAGCTTGAGTAGTTTTGGTATAGCTAGAGATGTTAACGGGCATTTATTGCTTCGTCAATATACCTTGCATCATTTGAATATTGGGTTTCAGAAATTGACACTTGTAATTCATTTAGGAATGGCAAGTGTTCACCACATACTCGTTAAGTTTTTAGAGTCGACATTTTTATGCAACAGATCGGACCTTCCAGATTCTGTTAACCATTCAAAACACCTACAACCAAATGTTTGTAATTTACTTAAAATTCTTGATGTAACTTAACTCGCCTGGTTAAATCTCCTTTGGGAAACCTGAAAAAACTGATTCTACCATCATATTTAACCTTTAAATGGTAACGTGGTGTCTCTCAGGCACAGACGCATTTTCAGTTTACAATATTTCTGTCATTTTTGTAAATATGTAATTTTCCTTTCAGGTAATCTTTTATTACACTATTGAGAAACGAAAGTTATAAATTCATAAGTTTTAGTGCACATCGGAATTAGTATGTAGCCTCTAAAGTGTATTGGGTTGTTTTCTGTGTCTCGAAAACACCGGGTTACTGTAAATGTCACGTATATTTTTTCAATTATAAACAGAAATATTACATTTCAATAAACACCAAAACATACATTGACGCCAGCACTTTCATAAATAACGTACATTATTACCTTTCAGTTATGCTTACGCAGTATATAACAATGTGTAATTCTTTTCAAAAGTGAATACGTCGACTGTTGTATATAATTTCAATAAAAAAACATAGCAGGTACAAGCAGAGATTAATATGAGTTTTACCCTTTTAGTGAACAAGATTATTACAGCCAGCAGAAGATTCTGTTCGTGAGATTGAAGAGTTTCGGAACATGCTGTGTTCAGATACGGACTTAGAGGAACATGAAAGTTTCAGTGAACATAATACTGATACTGAAGAGGAAAGTGAAACTAGCATTACGGATCATGAAGAGGAGGAGGCCGTTCAAGAAGAAGGAAATTATTATTTAGGCAGAGATAAAATTTCTAAATGGGAAAAAAATCGCTTCCAGCATTCAGGACCAGACAACACAATATTGTAACACATTTACCTGGCAGTATTGGAGTTGCGCGAAGTGTTGTGAATTATTTAGAAGCTTTTTATTATTTTTGACAATGAAATTACCAGTTTGTTAGTGGAAAATACAAATATCTACATAATTACAAAAATTAGTGGCAACTACGTTTAAAAATCTCAATGTCGGGAAACAACAGATATAGAAATGAGAGCTTTTCTAGGTTTGTTAATAATGTCGGGAGTGTTACGTGGTTCTCATTTGAACTATCAAGATTTATTTGCCCAAAAAGATATAGGACATCATTTCTTTAGTTCAGTTATGACATATATAAACATTTTCTGTTTCTTTTGGCATCTTTACGTTTTGATGATATACGTACACGGAGTGAAAGACTCAAAACAGACAAATTAGCACCAATTAGGTCTTTATTTGAGAAAATAAAAATATTTGCCTGGTGACGCCAGAAATTTTTGTTGCTCAAAGATGGAGATTTACGCGGGTAAACAACCAGATGGGCTATATGCAGTTTCCAACACGGCAAAAGATATTGTCTGTAGGCTAATAGAAACGTGACCGTTTACTTCGTCAGCATCGACTAACACTTGTAGGAATAATTAGAAAAAACAAAAAGAAATTCATGCTGATTTTCAAGCAAATAAAAATCGACTACAATATTCAACATTATTTGATTTACCAAAGAAATGACATTAATGTCATATGTACCAAAGAAGTCTAAAGCTGTTATATTACTTTCAACTTTTCACAATGATGATAAAATAGATCCAAGCACGTATGAGCATCAAAAGCCAGATAGTTTGACTTTTTACAATCTCACAAAAGGTGGTGTTGATGTAAACGATAAACTCTGTGCCACTTATTATGTTGGCAGAAGAACTAGAATATGTCCTGTAGTTATATTATTTCACCTACTAAATATTGCTGCAATAAATGCCAAGGTTATATGCGAAGCAAATTCGGGAAACCCAGTAAACAGAAGCAAATTTTTGAAGGAACTGGCTTAAGAAATGGTCAAACCATGGCAAGTAATAAGAGTAGAAGATACACATATTCCGAAAGCAATTAGGAAACGACTCAGAGAAGAACTAAACTTACCAGATAAACCAGTCAACTAAACAAATACGTATGAAATGCCGGAGAAATGCATGTGGGGAACATATTAGAAACATTTGTGTTGAGTGTTTGCAAGACAATGACTAAAATTATTAATTTTTAGGTACCATGCACTTTAAGGAACAAATAAGAAATATTTTTGTTTTCAATATTGTTTTATAAATAATAAAGCACTTTTTATTTTCAAAAATCTATATTCTTGACATATAATATTGCATCATTTGTTTAATTATATTTTAAAAGCACTTGCACAAATATTTCGGAGTCCGGTGTACGAGACACCGCGTTACCGTAAAGAGTAAGGCCGATTCTCACCCTAAGCGTCATCGAGCGAAGCAGAGCGGCGCGGCGCTACGCTTCAAAATGACGCTTACAATTGTTTGCGTGTAATTAAATGATTCAGTTCTCACTAGAGCAGAGCGGCGCGAGGCGCGGCCCGACGCTACAAATTTTCAACGCCACCGGTAGCGTTGGCTCGCGTCACGAATACTTGAAAACGCGCGTGACCGCCTGCCGACGGCCAAGTGGGAATCATCAACGCGTCAAAAGCAAGCTGCGACCTGTAGAGGTTCGAGTATAAAATTATTATGGACGGGGAATCAATTGATAGATTGATAGTGATTGTTAGTGAATATGAAGAACTGTACGACATGGCAAATAAAAATTACAGCAATCAAAATAGACGGGAGAATATATGGTCTGAAATTGGGAAGAAAATTAATGAAAGTGGTAAGTTCCTATTGCATTTTGTTTCAACAGAGCCAACAGCAATTAAAATATTGTGAAGTTAAATTAAAAGTATTCATTTAAAATTTCTTTAAAAAATAGGATTCATGTTGACAATATGTCAACATAATGTAATAAATACGCTCTTTAAATTAAATATTGAAAATTGTTTATGTAACGCCTATTTGTAGGTTCTGTATAGTTTGTTCTTGAAATTGGCACAAAAAAACAAAAATTATAATGAACAGTTTTAATAATTATTGTTATTTGATTATAATATTCCAGCATTAACTGTATCCTCTTGCCAGGGAAGTGCTCCTGCTGGAGACACAAAATATTCTTTAAACTTGTCCCTTACTGCACTTGCATCCATAGAAAATTTTCCACCAATATGAGGTAAAGATTCCAAAATCTGCACGTCATTTACGCTTTTTCTTCATCTAAAACACTTAATAAAGCGTTGTCATTTCTGAGAAAGTTATGAAGACACAAAGCAGCTAAAACAAGTTTGTCTGCATTTTTTGGGTGAATCTGTAATTTATTTAAGAAAACTCTAAACTTTTGACAGAGAATTCCAAAAGCATTTTCGGATACCCTGCGAGCTCTTGAAAGCCTATAATTGAACACTCTGTTATCTTGTGGTAGTCCGCTCCCTGAATAAGGCCGCATTAGGTAAGTTTTGCAAGGGAATGCCTCATCACCCACTATTACGTATGGTAAGGGATCACCATTTTTTGTAACGGGGCGATCTTCAGGCATTCCAAAAGTTTTCTTTTTTAAACATTTCCCCAAGCTAGATTGATTAAAGATTCCACCATCGCTGTTCTTCCCATAGGCACCAACATCCACAGCAACAAACCTATATTCAGCATCTACCATTGCTAATAGCACTATGGAAAATGTTTTTTTGTAATTGAAATATAGTGATCCACTTCCCGGAGGTGCCTGCATGGTAATATGCTTCCCGTCAATTGCAGCTACGCAATTAGGAAAATTCCAGAGTTCTTCAAATTTTTTTGCGCAGCTTTGAAGCAGTTCTATTGTTGGTTGTGGCATTACTTCGTTTCTTAAAGTCTCCCAGAGTACGTTACTGGTATGAGTTATAATGTTTTGTATGGTAGAGTGTCCTATCCTAAAGTTAAATGACAGCGTCTGGTAGTCTGCCCTGTAGCCAAAACCTAAAACAAAAACTTAAATGATTATCTTACGTATTTGTTTCAGAGGGTCGCCTAATTATTATTTGTAGTTTAATTTTAAAACTAGTACTTCATTTTTTAACTGCAAGGACTTATGAGATATTGTTTTGTTTATTATTTCAGGCCAGACTTGTAAGAAGAAATGGAAATCACTTAGAGATGCTTTCCAGAAGGCTGTAAAAAACAATTCAACCAAAAGCGGACAAGCAGCAACAAGTATTAAAAAATGGAAGTATTGGGAAGCTATGAGCTTTCTATTGCCGCATATTAAAGGAAGGGAGTGAGTATTATACCTTTTTTTTATTGTAGATTATTACTTTTAACTTCTAGATAATAAGTACCACGCTAGTCCCTAAGGTACTATTACTATTAAAATTTCACATTCTGTATCTCAAGAGCATCACTTTTCATGTTTTTGACCTTTTTTAAATTAGCTCCTTTATCGTCGTCAAATCATTTCGATTAAACTTTGAACAACCCTTTATTTATTTCAGGACGCAGACAAACGTTTGTGATAACGAAACAGATGAGAACTTCGAAGATGAAGTTGGAACTGAGGAAATTAATACTCCAATCCAGTTAGAAGAAACAGAAGAGCAAATTGTCGAAAGTGAATCTTATGAAATCCCAACAAGTCCGTCCTTATCGCTGCCTAATACTCCACAATCTTGTTCTTCAAGCGTCACCAACATTTCAAGACCAGTATCTCGTACTGCAAGTACAAAAAGTGCCAAGCTTGCAAAGAAAACAATGACCGAAGTCAAGAAAACGGAATCCTTACCAGACATACTAAAAGAATATGTACAAGACAAGAAACGTGCCCGTATAGAAAAACAAGCGTTGGCCGGTTCAATACACTCAACAGATGGAAAAAACCACGCACTTTTAGAATTTTTACCAGCATGGCAAAACCACCGCTACTTTTCCCCATTATGGCAAGCAAAAGTTAAAAGTAAGGTTTTTTGAACTTGTAAATTCGTACGAATTAGCGCTTTTAGAAGCGTCGTCAGCCTCACCGGCTCCACCACTATATACAGAAAGGCATAGACACACTCAACAACAAACACATACACAACACATGCATAACGTACCAATGCAAAATCAGTTACCACAGCTATACCAGTCACCAGTTCAAATACAACCATCAATGCAACTCCCATCTTCAATCTATGACCAACCATCCTCTTCTTCATTTCACAATTTTCACCACTTAGATTCACCACAGGGACCTTCAACAGATTTTTATTCAACGTTTGCGACTGCGATATCTGCTACTGAAACGAATGCTGGGCAAAAACGCACGAGCAAGTATACAAGACTTAGATATTTCTACCAGAGACTCGTGTAATCAGCAAAAAGAATGTAAATGTTATATGAGCATTTATGGAACTTATGAAAATGGACATCACGTTTTATTTGTATCATTTTTTAAAATATTTTTTTAGTTAAGTACATTGTTATAGGTGAATAAAATATGTCAATTAAAACCGCTTATTTTTTTAACTTACCTTATAAAAACTGTTAGCCTTTCAAGTGAATGAATGCTTTCACGAAGTTTTGTGTGTTGCTTCGTAAGTTGAAGACGTAAAATATCATGCAATTGATTGAATTTTCCTGAAGACATCCTGTAATATTTATAAAACTTCCGTTCATCTAGCTGAAGTCGCCTAAATAATGTATGGAATTCGCCTTCTTCTAGCCTTGCTCGAATATATTATGAATCCAATATTGTCGTTTCTTTTTTTCTTTTTTTGTTCATGTTCGTGACATACTGCAGCGACAAACAGGAAATCGTCCGATGATGAAGATGATGTCGAATCCTCACACATATTCGTACTACACTAAACACTAAACGCATCTGTTTAATTTCTGCTGCAACAAAATGCCGCTTAGGTGGGAATAGCCTACATGAAATGACGCTACGTCTCGCGTAGCCCGCGCCGCTCTGCTTCGCTCGATGACGCTTAGGTGAGAATCGGCCTTAAGTCGAGTGCATTGAACTATATACTACTACGTAAAGTAGTATATAGTTCAATGGTCGAGTGACGCTACCACTTAAAGGTTAATAAATAAATAAATTCAGGTTATGTATTTGCGGTTATGGAATGGGGCGCGAATTTTAAACTAATGGCATTTTTTTATTCAAAATAATTTTATCGTGTTAGGTAATTTCATATATGTAAGAGGCGTATATTGCGCATTGCAGAAAAATTTGGTTCCAAAATATGAAACAAAATATATCGTTATCCTTTATCTAGCAGTGAATGTTTTTGCGCGTGCGTTAAGTTGATTAAATAGTTTTGAACAACTGTACGAACTCAACCAAACTGACTTAAAAACATAACCACAAGTTTTAACGCTTGTGTTTAGTTTGCGGTGTACGTCGATTTTGTTTAAAATTAAATAAAAAGCAGTTCTTTCTAGTTGTTATACGTGTTTTACAATTAGTTGATAAATTAGTTTTAGTTAACCTTAAGTTTTAATACAATATAAGTAGCGTGTAGTGTAAAAGAAACTAAAAGTGTATTAAGTTCATAATTAAATTCCATGGTTTTCTTTCTAATACATAATGGGAAGGTACTGTCTTTTATGTGGACCAGTTAATTTGACCACTACTTCACTTCATAAGTAAGTAATTCAGTGTTGATATCTAAAACATGTGATAATTTGTTATGCTTTTTGCATTTGTAGGTTTCCGACAAACAATGACACTTTACCATTATGGTTAAAATTTTGCAAGCTTAACGAGAATGATAACGTGTCTAGGGTGAAACTATGCTCACTACATTTTTTACCTAAAAATTTTATTGATGCAAGGGCCAAGAGTTTAGGAGGACGAATGGCACTTACAATGGGAGCATTTCCTACCATTCGTAAACCTGTAACTACACTGTTAGGTGCTCCTTGTGAAACTATCGCAGACACAACCAGTTCATGTTCAACACGATTAGGTAATTACATTTATCTTCAATAGAAATGTATATATAACAGTTATTTTTCATTTTTAGATACAACTTCGCCCAATTTAAAATTTGTTGAAAGTTTAGATTCAAATAGTTCTAAAAGAAATATCGATAATATTGAAGAACATGAAACTTCATCGAAAGTGCCAATTATTATGGGTTTACCTAATAATGAATTTCCATCTCCAAAAAGGAGGTGTTTAGAGACTGAAGCTAAAGTAGATTGTTCTACACCTAAACGAGCTCAACGACATTTAAACTTTTCCATTAAACGGAATAAAATACTAACCGCAAAGATTAAAAATTTGCAACGACGAAATAGAAGATTATTAGCTCGCATAAAAGGACTAAAAGAGTTGGTTGTACATTTGAAATCAAATAATTTATTGTCCGAAGATGCTGGTGATGCAGTTATGGTAAATATTAAGTGTTTAAGCGACAAAACTATTTTAATTTCAAATTGTTTTTTAGGAAACACCAGATTGCATTAAAGAATTATTGTCACGAAAAATAAAATCAAATGGAAAATACAACCCTCAATTACGAACATTTGCTCTAACTTTAGCATTTTATTCATCGAGGCTTATGATTACGTGCGAAGAAAGTTTAAGAAGTTGTTACCTCATCCTTCTACTTTGCGGAGATGGTACACAGTAATCAATGGTAAACCTGGATTTTCAGACGAAGCATTTAAAGCATTAAAACTGAGAGTAGGTAATGAGGGAAACGTTATTTGCAATTTTGTAATAGATGAGATGTCTATTCGGGAACAACTACAATATTTACCATCAACCGACAGCTTTTGTGGTGGTGTGGATTTGGGAACTGGCCAAATTCAATCCGACAACGGAATTTTAGCTAAAAATGCTTTAGTTTTTATGGCGGTTGCAATAAATGGAAGCTGGAAGGTCCCAATTGCATATTTCTTGATAAAAAGTTTGAACTCACAGGAAAGAGCTAATTTACTAGCAAAATGTTTAGAATTGCTTCATTATGTAGGAGTAAAAGTATTTTCGATTACTTTTGATGGTGCACCCGTTAACTTAAGTATGTGCATTCAAATGGGTGCCTGTTTCGAATATAATGAAAATTTTAAACCATGGTTCAAACATCCTGTTGCCAACAATAAGGTTTTTATCTTTTTAGATAACTGCCATCTTATAAAATTAGTTCGTAATACTTTAGGTGACAAAAAAATGTTATTTAACGAATTTAATCAACCCATTAAATGGGAATTTATTGTAAATTTGCATAAATATCAAACGGTACAAAGGCTACACGCTGCTACTAAAATTACACAAAAACATATTAATTTTGATAATAATCGAATGAGTGTCAAATTAAGTATACAAGTTTTAAGTAATAGTGTATGTTTAGCTTTAAAACTATTAAATAGGAATAATGTAAATATGTTTCAAAACAGCTTAGCAACATCAGAGTTTTGTAAAATTTTCAATGACTGTTTTGATATTTTAAACTGCAAAAGTAAATTTGCAAATTACGGATGTAACAAACCATTAAATAGCAGTACATACAATGAATTATTTAATAGATCCATCAATTGTATAAATTACATAGAGAATTTAAAAGACGCAACTGGAGTTCCTATTTTAAAACTAACAGAAAAACGGGTTTCTTGGGATTCATTATGAATCTTCAAAATATTTTCATTTAAAAAATTGTATAGGTTTAGACTACTTACTAACATTTAAGCTGTCTCAGGATCCCTTAGAGACATTTTTCAGTGCAATTCGTAGTAGGGGAGGATTTAACAATAATCCTAATGCCAAACAATTTGAGTCGGCATATAAAAGATTACTCGTTAGGCATGAAATTAATTATTTTGAAACTTCAAATTGTTTAACAGATCATATCGATATTTTACATTTAAGTCAATTAAAAGAAAATTTGAATAATCCGATCTGTGATTATGAAGAAACTAATGCTTTTGAACCAGACGATGATTGTATAGAAGATGCTGGTTGGAATTTAAACATTTATTTAGTAAATGTTGTAGAATACATTGCGGGTTTTGTAGTTTCAAAAATAATTAAAATCATTGATTGTCAAATCTGTCGCAATAATATTACCAATGGAAATATAGGAAATATTAAATATCCACTTATTGAATTAAAAAATATGGGTAAATATATTATACCAGGTGCAGATGTAGTAAAAATATGCAAGGATACTGAAAAAGTTATTCGAGAAAATAAATGTATAATTTTAAAAAAAATAATATAATGCACTATTTAACACACTTATCATTTTGTCGAATTGGTTTAGTTTTTGATACTCCAGAAATGAACCAGCATATTTTATCACAATCTGCACTAGATAATCACAGATCCCAATTATGTAAATTAATAATTGAATTTTACATAAAAATAAGATTATTCCATGAAGCAAAATTAACATCGAGCAAAGAGAAAACATTCGTCATAAATATTTGAAGTTAATTTTATTTCAAAATCAATAATGTTGTTAATTATAACTGAAAGTTGTTGTGATATCATTAATTATGTTCTTAGTCTGTAGTTTTATGTTTACATGTTTATGTATGTAGTTTAATGTAGCTAATTATTTCATTGTACATATTTTCATAATATATAAATTAATCCTTTTTGGGTATTTTTACTTGAAATGTTTCATACAACATATGCATACACATTTTGTATCTTCATAGAAATTCCTTGTACATTTATCTCCGATAGCACCTCTCAAACATTCTTACGGCTAGTTTTTCAGTCACCGGTTAACTTTAATTTTGAGTTTACTGTTATTCTCTCCTTGAAAATTAACTAAAAGTCTACTTAATCAGAGATTGAAAAAATTGCTCCTTAAGCAGATGTCTTTGTTGCTAATTTTTGCATGAACGACTGCACTGGTATAACCTCAAAATTTATTTATGAAAAACAATAACAAAATATGTTCACTAATTTCAAATCTACCAATAAAGTACGCCCGATTCGCGCACGCGTAATTATAGTGGAAAACAAAAGAGAAAGACAAACCTATTATATTTCCGTATAAGTCTTTCTCACAATTTGGAGCCACTTTTCTTATATTACTGATATTCGGTATGCGCAATATACCCACTCTTATATATATAGGTAATTTTAAGCAGCAAATACGTTAGAGATAATCTCCTGGATATACAAAATTATGTTTCACTCGTTTTTGTTAAACAACTACTCTTAGATTTTCAAAAAATTTGAAATTGTCTATTATTAACCTAGGTCAAAAATAGGAAAAATTATTAACCACTAATAGAGAAATTCAACTTCTCAGTTAGGTTTAGAGACGCAATAATTGTCCACTTCACATATTTTACAATATCATTTCTTGATTTTAATTATAATTATAATAGGTAATAACATTGTAATCCGAGTATAAATGTAATTTTGTTGTGTTCCAAACAGCTGATGCACAAACTGAGTTATGCTGGGTTTATGCAACTTATTAGTACTATTATACTATGAGTAAGGAACTAAACTGAGACTAAACTAGAAAAAGGTGTTTATGCAAATATTTCAGTATTAGCACTAAACTAAGAATTATCCAATCATAAAGCGCAAGAGAACGCAGGCGTAACAACACAAACATTTTTTAAGGACCGGATTAAAGTATTTATGTCATTCTTAAAAAGGTGTAGAGTTTTGTGATTGTAGTATTATTCGGTTTTCTTTGTTGTAAAGTGATTGTTGATATTTTTCCTATTCAGTACTATTTAGTTTTTTCTAGTTTTTATAATAAACAATTTGTGCAACGATTAGATTAGAATATATATATATGTTTTAAGTTAGGTTAGAATTTGTGTTTTTTAAGAACTATGGATCCTGATACAATTATTGCTGTATCTTCAGTCATTATTGCGAGTAAGGTTCAAAAGTAATTTTATTTAATTTCTTGACACAAGTAATTATAGGTGCATTAGCTATAACTGCATTGTTCTCTGTTTTTCAACTATAAAAAGTCTTTCAGCATCGTTTTAATGGCCACATGTGATGCTTTTTATAAATTTAAGTTAGTGGATATTGGGGCAGAAGGCAGTCAGCATGACAGTTCTGTTTTTTAAAAATTCAAATTTTGGCAAATCATTATTATTGAATCAATTGGATTTTCCAAACGACAGGTCTCTACCTTTTATGGAAACATCCTTTCCGTATTTTTTTGTTGCCGACCAAGCTTTTCCTCTGCATGAGCGAATAATGAGACCCTATCCTGGCGAATGTCTCTCTGAGGAGAAACGCATATACAATTATCGCCTGTCTCGTGCACGGCGAACCATAGAAAATACATTCGGCATTCTTGCTCAGCGTTGGCGATGTTTAAGAAAACCAATTGTTGCTAACTTGGAAACATGTCAACAAATTCTTCAAGCTACTGTTGTCTTACATAACTATGTTCAGAGGAATGAAGAGGATTTGCCAATGTCAGAAAGAAAATATTGCCCAACGGGATTTGCAGATTACGTCGATTCCGAAGGCAATTTCCATTTTGGTCAATGGAGGACAACAGAAACAATGAAGTCTGTTGGTCGCATGGGTACAAACAATCCTACGCGGAATGCTCAAAAATTGAGGAGACGTTAAAACAATATTTTAATTCAGATATTGGTTGTGTTCCATGGCAACAAGATATTATTTTACAAGGTTCTTTGCCATCAGATAATAAATAAAAAATGATTATTTAGTTTCTTTAAAAACTTTTCTTTATTTTTTTTTAATAGTTATTAAATATCAATGTAAAATTAAAACTTTTAAAAACTAATTATTCGCAGTCACTATCGACTTCTGCAAATATTTGCATTATTTTTGCTTGAATAATTCGCCTTTGACGGCTACTCTTAATCATTTTTAATAATGATGCCACCGTGTTGCCGAAGTGGTCTTCCGCACTTGATGGTGGTGGCAGTGGCTCATTTTTTTGTGTGTTAAATAAGCACTCAAGCCCCCAAGGACTCTGCTACAGTCTGCATTATATTCACATCACCACCAACCTTCTTCCGTTTCAGTGAAGGTGCTGCAGCCCGAAGTGTCCCGGTTTCCACGACATGTGCAGTTGATGTAGAAGGCTGTTCTTTATCAGGTCTCGGTGCAGCTGGTATTGGGTCAGTATGCCCTTTGTCTGCCGATTCCTCTTCTTCATCAAATGATGGCAATCCTGCTTCTTCTGTTAAATACTGTATTGTGTCCCATACAGAAGCAGCCGAACTTGCAGAACTTGAGGAAGAGGTCGGTGTTGGCACTGTTTTAATGTTACTTACAGTTCTAAGAAACAAAATTTATATAAATTTCTAAAAAGTATTACCGTCTTTGTATTATAAATTTTGATAGGAAACCCATGGCTGCAAAATGCACCCATTGGGGTTTGCTACCTCCTGCAGCTCCGGACATGCTTTCTTCTCTACCCTTACGGATTTCAATTGTGTAGCGGTGTCGAAGTTGTTGCCACCTTTGTTCACAAGTCTCGGCTAAAAATAATTTTAGTATAATAAATACCTTAATAAGTAGAATTTACCATCAGCGTTTAGCACAGCAGCAATGGTTTGCCACGAATTCATTCGCGCCTGCTTATCCTTAAATTTTTGATCCCCCTTGTCATATAAATGGGAAATTTTTGAACTAATTGTATAAGAAGCTCGTCTTGCTCCATTTAATAATAATAACTAAGACTAAAACTTAAAACAACTAAATAATCACTAAAAATAAATTTACACAACCACAAAAAGTAAATCAGCGTTTTCCGTTAAATACGGGATGCGGCATACACAAAAAAGGAATACGGATCTGGTTCACGGTCACGCCGTGCTCGAGTGTAGACGCACGCGCAGTTATGTTTTTGACTATGATTAAGACTAAGAAGTTAAAAGTTGGGAACTTTTTAATTTAGTACCGTAGTCCATTAGTTTAGTACTTCATGCATAAACAGTTACATATATTAACATGTATTTAACTTTTCAGTCTTAGTACGTTAGTTCCTTAGTACTGTTGCATAAACCCAACATTATGCTTATATCAACAGTAGGTAACTGAAAAGAAACTTAAAAATAAAAGTGTTAAATCGATAATCAATACATACCTAATTTAAGCTATTAATTGCACATCACAATAAGTGTATTTGTTGGTAAATACGCGAAAGGAATTTAATTTATTCCAAGCCACGGCGCCACTGGGATTTGGACGTGTCCTTGCCGCTTTAAAAAGTAAATTACGAATGAATAGTTACAAGTAAAGTCTAAAATCGGAAGAGGTAAACATAATCTACTAGTTTTGGTTAAAATTTTCATGTAAAATTAAATTACATTGAAACGCTGATGAATGTAGAAATGTTTTTCTTACCTGTGGAAGGTAATTCCGTGAACCTTTCTTTCCGTCCGATTCTTATAAATGGCGGACGTACTAGTCCCCCTCTTTTTTTCTGGTCTAAGATCACAACAAAGATTATTTACATAGTATCAAAACATATTAAAATTTAAAGCAAAATGAATACCAAAGATGTCTCTCACATCGAATGGTGACTAAATATTTACAGTAATGCCATAATATTATATTATTAGTTGTAACCTTTTTTACTGCGCCACTGCCATATATCTACAACCGGCAAATATTTGGGAGGTGCTCTTTTATCAATAAGAATGAGTAATAATTTCATTTCACTCAAATGAAGACGTAAATGTGTAGTATTAGTCGTTAAATATTTTAAATTTACTTAACTCAAAAACCCCTACAAAATGTGGAAAGCACATGCTGGTGCACAATATAATGTAAAAAAGGTTGAAGATAATGATGATGATTGGGAAACCGATCCTGATTTTGTTAATGATGTTAACGAAGTTGAGCAACGATGGGGAGCTACTACCATTGAAGGATCAGGACGTACGGCTGGTGCAATTAAGTACACATTTTATATTAACGTAATGCAAGCATTAATCTTTTCTTTTAGTATGGATCAATTAAGAAAAGAAACTGAAGAATCCGATGCTTTAAAAAAGAAAAAAGAATTAATTGAAGGGCCTAATTCAGCGTTTGGTTATGGGGGAAAGTTTGGTGTTCAAGAAGATCGTATGGATAGTTCAGCTGTTGGACATGATTATGTTGGCACAGTAGAAAAGCATGCGTCTCAGAAGGATTATAGTACAGGGTTTGGTGGAAAGTATGGTGTACAAAGTGATAGGGTAGACAAAGTAGGTTGATGTGGATCATTCATTAATTTTTTTTCTAACTTGTTTTTTTCTTATTTGGATATGAAACCTTTGGTTTGTTCATTGCTTTAGCAACATGGTCAAAAATTGTGTGCAAAATATTTTGCATATGAAATCAAATGTTTGTTTATACACTAGTTTTCGGGAAAGAAAACAGTTACTTCATAAATTTATTTAATAAGTAATGACAATCGTGAACAGTCCTAAATTTGAAAAAGATAATGACAGGAAAATGTTACTTTTGTAGAATCTACGTTTTAAGTTAACTTTGGGTTAATTCACTAGGCGATAATTGTTGTCATAATTGTATCCTTTGAAATTAAACCATGGTTAATTTTAAAATGAGATTATACAGTACAATTTATTTATTAAACTAGGCTTAATAGTGATTTAAAGTCAATATTACTAATGATGCAAATGTTGTTTTTTCTGAATACAACAATATAAACCAGAGGTTCCCATACTTTTTTTTCTCATAGACCACTTTAAACATTTTGCTGGATCTGGTGGACCCCCTGCATCTATTACATTTACTAACTTACTTCCAAAACCCGAAAAAAGTATATGTCTATGTAAATCTGTGTTGTGGCTATTTTTCAATCAACTATGAGTTAGAAAGTTTTCGAAAAAAAGGTGAGAATTTATATTGCTTTGATTATGCTGTGAGTATTGTCATTCCAAGCTAAGTTTCAAAGCCAGTCTAAAAGCGTCTTCATCCAACAGTTGGATTCCTACTTTACTTTTTGTATTCTAAGATTGACTCACAGTACAAGAAACCAATAATCTCCCACTTCGAGGTGGTAAAAAGTAAAAATAAATATTTTCTTGTTTTGTAGCTATTTATTCCAAACACAAAAATTACTACACTTTTAATTATGTTGTTATAACAGTCTTAGTAGAATCAAAATTTAACATCAAAACTAATAATGATTATTATTTTAAAAACAGTCGCAATATAATCAAAACTTTGATTATATTGCGACTGTTTAAAACAATTTTGATTATATTGCGACGGTTTTTTAAAATAATAATCATTATTAGTTTTGATGTTAACTTTTATCTCCAGATTACCATTATAATGTTTGTTACGGCACTAAAACTGCGTTCGACAAGATATGACGAAGGAAACGCTATGAGAAATTTTTCACAATTCCCCACAGTCCTGGATATTTGTATTTGCCTGCAGCCAAAATGATTGATACCCTCTTTTGAATGCTACTTTGAGCTCCTCATTAGTGCTAAGCTCGAGTAGCTCTTCTTGCAGTACCACATTTTCCACTTCAGTTTCATCATATGGATTTATTATCCATGGTGGTATATCCATCGACAGAATGTCTTCAAATCTGATTTTAAAATCATCATACAGGGCAATCAAATGTTGAACATACGTCTGAATATCTTCGTCGAGGCATTCTACCTGCGATAAATTTGGAAACTGGGAAAATTCACGTCGACCAATATTTTGCTTCATAAGTTTCAGTTTACCAAGAAAAGCTGAAATTTCACTCTTTGTTTTTATCAAATTGAGGCTGTCCCCTTGTAACTGTAGGTTGAGGTCATTGAATTTTTGAACAAATCTGTCAAATACGCAATGTCTGCTTTGAAATTCATGAGGTTTTCTTTTAAAACAGGATCTTTAGTGTTCAGAAACTCTAAAACAGAGTCGAAAAGCAAATAGAATCTTGATAGACATGCACCTTTCGACAACCAGCGTACTTCGGTATGTAGCAGCAATCGTTGGAAGTCCTCATCATTTTCTTCGCACAACTGTGCAAATAAGCGCGTATTTAATGCATTGCTTCTTATTTTGTTAACTGCATTAATCACAAATTGAAGCGCTTGGTGCAATCTATCACTCAATTTTTCGCTACTAGATGTTGTCGGTGGATGACACAGTGAATTGCAATTACCTCTGGTATAATCCTTTTAAGATGACTTATAAACCCACGATATCGCCCGACCATGGCAGGAGCTCCATCTGTTGCCACCGAAATAATGTTTGTGAATGCAATTGATTTTTCCGTAAAAAATCATTCAGAACATTAAAAATTGATTCACCTTTAGTGTCAGTCTTCAAAGTTTTCGCGAATAGTAACTCTTCAAACATTTGTTCGCCTTTGATAAATCGAACATATGCCAATAATAATGCTTCATTGCCAGGTAAAGTTGACTCGTCCAGTTGAATAGAAAAATGAGTTGTTTGCAGATAATTACACAAGAAACTTTCAACATCAGAGCTCATTTCATCAATACGTCTTTGTACAGTGTTGTTACTCAAAGGAATTCTTTTAAGTATGTCAAATGAAGATTTGTGCAGGACAGTTTTTAAGACCTCTTCAACAGCAGGCAAAATTAACACGCTCTTTCTGAATATGGAATATGCAAGTTCTTACAAAAACAATTGCTGAGCTTCTTATAATATTGTCTTCCTATATTCATGGGGGAGTCAAGCTTCTTATAATATTATCTGCCTATATATATTATTGTCTCCCTTATTCATAGGAGAAGTCAAGTCAGGTCACCTAATACATTTTTATAGACCCCCGTTAACGAGTTGTGGACCCCCATTTTTTTCCACGCAAGGGGTCCTATCAGGCTCCCGTGGACACTTGGGGTCCACCTGGATCACTTTGGGAATCTAGGATATAAACCATTGTAACTGGCTGCGTGTAGTCATAGCTATATCTGAAACTATTACAAAGTTTGATATATTTTAAATAATTTTTAGTATTTCACTAAAAAATTCACCAATACACAAGTGTTCTTCAAACCTTCATTCTTTGACGTTCTCATTCAGCATGAACTCAATTTATTCCCAGCTCTGAATCCCTTTTGTTGTTGCAACTCGTAAAGAGCCCAGCTAATCTGTTGGTTATCATCAGTCAGAATAGCTAGACAATTACTGAGTAATTTAATTGATAAATGTCGAATATTCTAAATACTTTTTCACCAGTGAGGGGTTGATAAAAAAAATGTTTGGTGCTGTTTACATCTTTCGAAGTTCTCTGTAGTTCGACTTTTTGATAGACGTATTAAAGTTTATTATTTAATTATATTTGCGTTTTTTAAACTGTCAACGCTTTCACAAGAAAGTAGGCTATTTAGGCAGTTCAAATCATCGTCTGCAATTTTTACTTCATAATCAATGTAGCCTTAAGATTTTTTTTACCATCAAACTCAATTTTTTAATAGCCACTTTATAAAATTTCAAAACACCCTATTTGAAATCCTGGTTTTCAATTCACAGCAGAATCCCATTTACGGAGAATGTCCCTTTGATGAGGAAAACCAAAAGCAACGGTTATTCTAACGTACTCACAGGCTTTACTGAAGTAAAACTGGAGGGTTGTGGTAAATTTCTTTAATGATTCTGGATGGTTTCTACTGTAACATTGTTAAATATCCAAATAATAAGTGTTGCGACATCTTGTGTTATCGTAGCACGTTCGAAAATGCATTTACATTATGGCACTGTCTATGACATGGTTTAATTCAAAAATGGTTATCTAAATAGTAAAACTTTTACAACAGTTGTTTAGTTTGAAACCACTCAATTTACAGGTTAAACTCAAGTAACACTAATTATATCTACACATTTTCAGTGATTCCGCTCATTAAAATTTTCAAGTAATTAACAAAAATTGATTTATTTTGAAATAAATACATTTTTTCTTGTTGTTTCGACCCCCTACCAATAGTTATCGCTGATTAGTCAATCTGCATCCGTAGACGAGTGAGGACGTATCAAGATATTTGTTTATGCATATATCGATATAACTTTGTAGAATTTCTACATAAATATGTATATATCAACAAGGTCATTCGCTATAGGCAGCGCTTTAAGCAACTTTGTCGACAGAAGTGTAAGCACTATGTATTGGCAAAAATAACAATCTCGAATCGTCTGCTGTAAGTTTGCAAGAGATTGTACAATAGCAAACAAATACCGAGAATCACTTCCTATAGGAGGGCACATCATCTACGACCAATAAGTGTTGTCTCGGTGTTTGTTTGCTATTATACAATCTCTTGCGAACTTACAGCAGGCGATTTGAGATTGTTATTTTGGCGAACACATAGTTGGCTAGAATAATCGAAAAATCGACTTGTGTAACTTCTTACACATCTGTCGACAAAGTTAATTGAAGACCTAAGTGGATGAAGGTGCTAAGTTACAAAACTAGACTTTCGAGATAATTGGCTTTGAAAAATGTAAAAATAACTGATTGCACTGTCACAGATACTACATTAACTCGTTTGTGGTGAGGCAGATTTTATAGAGCCGATCAACAATTTTCGTTTTGTTTTAGAAAAAGTTATATTTCAAATGTACAACATACATAAATTGAAAAATAGTTCACTTACCACTTTCATTCACGTAGCTTTAACATTTTTTTAAATTAGCGTGATTGATGATAAGGTCAAGTAACATTATCTCGCTTAGTGACAACTTTAACTAATGCAATAAAAAATGGAAACTTTATTCTAAATGATATTAACATCGTAAACTTAAAATTAATATTCTTGAAATTCGTAAAAATGTTCACAGAGTCACTCTTTTCTTCCATTTAAACTTATTTTCTTCCCCAAACTGGGCTGGCTTCTCTCCAAGTCTATAATATTCAAGTAGTAATATTGATATTGCTCATCAATGAAGCACATTTGTTCCTCCAAGTTTTTAATTTTTTCATCTGATAGTTTTCCCAGTTTTTAGCTCGAGGAAGGTATATCGTCTGATCTGCTTCACTTCCTTGCTTTTTCAAAATACACACCTCTTTGAATTCAGTCTCATCATTGTGTGAGTCTTTGTACAAATAATATCCAAACCTCTCAACTCTAATCCACTTGACAGAATCTCTGAATTGCACTTTTCATTGTGCGTATTTATTTTCCTGTTCACTAGTTGCAACTGATGGCAACTGAGAATCATTAGTTGATATGTCAAGTCATGAGATTAATTTTTGTTTTGCCATGCTCATGAATCTGACCAAAGAATCAGCTTCCTCTCTTTTTCTTAACTCTGAATCAAATTCCTAGAGTTAATAACTGAGCTTGCCACTTCTGTGCTTCCTCGATTCACCTGATTTTCATCAGTCAATGACAAAAATTTGCTCTGTTCTGGCCTGTATGATTTAATGAATACCAGATTATAGAACCACATCTCTTCTTAGATAAAAACTTTCGATGTACTAAGTCTTGAAACGGCTCTTGCCACTTCTGTGCTTCCTCGATTCGCCTGATTTTCAGTCCAAAGTAAAAAAAATTTGCTCTGTTCTGGCCTGTGATGATTGAATGAATACCAAGATTATAGAACCACATCTGTCTTAGATAGAAAGCTTTCGATGTAGTAAGTCTTGGAAGCGGCATGGTCTGTTGTAGATCCACTGTTAGGTAAGCTATCAGGTCGTTCTTCTCACATTTTTCTCTATCAGAACGTTGAGCCTCAAATGCTTCCTTGTATCTTCTTATGTGTTCCTCATTGCCATTTCCAGCATCGCATGTGCGCAAGTATCGCTGCGCGGATGCCCCAAGAGATTGAAACATGTATCAAATATATGTCTATAAGTACAGAGTTTCACTTTGAATTCTTCAGATTTTTCTTCTTCGGCGCATCTATCAAGGAAAAGTGAGTACATTTTCTGAACTGAAAGGAGAGGTGACAAGTATCGTTTGTGGGGATTCCTGTGTCTAGAGTAGTGTGACTCCTCCTTGGAAATTCATTAATGTGATTGATAATGTATTCTCGTACTCTCTCTGCAATTTTGTGTGGCCTGTTCTGATGTTTCCCTCTCATATCTGGAAGTGGAGCAGCAGCACCGGAAGAGACAAGCTGTTTCAAATGATCCACTTTTTTTTCCAATTTGATACAATGAGCAGAGAGCTAATTTACAGACTCTGGTGGCCTGACCATTATTAGTCACATTATATTGGTAAGAGAAGCTCCTATGTTTTTTGGCAGATTTTTTTTGTCGATCCACATCTTTCCGCTGAATCGACTGAAAAATAAGAGCATTCTTAGCGTTCACATCCAGTTTGTAGAAGCTGCATTAAATTGCTGATTGCACTTGAACCCCTTTTTTTTTTTTTTTTTTTTTTTTTTTTTTTTTTTTTTTTTTTTTTTTTTTTTTTTTTCATTAAATTGCTGATTGCACTTGAACCGACATTTTTCATTACACAGAAGTCCTAGGTTTGGTTTTTTCTCCCCGACTTTAACACCTTTTTGAGAAATATATTCAAGACCTTTCTCTCTGGCTATTGCGGCTGAACGACGTTTCCAAGCATCTGGAGTTCTCTTTTTTTCTAGACACTTATTCCTTACTGGGAAATACCTTTTTTTTTCTTCTTATGTGTCAAGTCAGATGTATTGTCATTTACTGTTTCTTGATTTTTCTCCATTACCATTGTTTATTTTTTCGTTTCAAATTTTCTGAGACAATATGCAGAGGAATTTCATCATCCGAACTGTCGCTCAGCAGAACTTTGTTGATAGCTGAAAAACATTTTCATTCCATTAACCAAATCTACACCCTGTGAGCAGATGTGTTGATTTTGACGTCAAAACATAGGTATGAGTACATACATACAATATTTTATATTTTACTTAAAATGATAGGTAACTAAGTAAAAAAAATCATTGCTTTAGTTGATCACCATTTCTTAAAACTCACCAGTTATCTGACGTCTCTTTGGTACTGGCAA
Organism: Abscondita cerata; assembly: GCA_030710515.1. NCBI lineage: Eukaryota > Metazoa > Arthropoda > Insecta > Coleoptera > Lampyridae > Abscondita > Abscondita cerata. The sequence goes on along the minus strand of JALBCR010002486.1, from coordinate 109,887 downwards.
GATCAAAATCCAAATCTTCTGGCATTTCAGCTTCAGATATTTTTAGGAGTTGGAAATAATCAGTTCTATTAGTCTCATTCTGCATTTGCTGGCCAGCATCCTAGCATCAAGGATCATTTACGATGTAATCAACTGTAACAAAACGAAAGAGATACTGAGACCACTGGATTGTTTTGAATATAGGTTATTTTTAGAAATTGTTGGCTTTTCAATAGTCGAAAAAGTTACTCAGACTAAAATTGTACAAAGAGAAATGTTTTATAGGTACTTACCAATAATCGAATCACTAGCTGGTTGTGTACTCAAAGTGGTACCGAATTGTGCATTTTCTAGGTTATGATAGCATTTTTCCAAGCTTTCCTCGTTTTGCTGTCCATATTTTTCATCAGCATTTTCGGCAAATTGCAATAAGGCACTTTTAACAATTTTTTTTGCCCTTGAAGACATTTGAATCCGTGGATTTAGCTCTTAAAATCCGGACAACAACACGCTTATACGCGCAAAACAACTGACGAAATCGAGTATCATAAAGGATGAAGGTGTTATGTGCATTTAACGGTCCAAATTATTGAGCGCCGCAAGTAAAATTTTTCAAGACACGAGTGGATGAAGGTGTTAAGTGCGCTAAACTCTTTCAATCATTTTAGATATGGAACTGAAACCGTCACATAGCACCTTCATCAAGTATTAAAATAACATAACTTGCCTCGAACTTTATGAATGAAGGGGATATGCTAGATGGGTGCTTAACTCTTTCATTCATAACAAAATCTCAAATTTCGAAAAAATGTTACTTAACACCTTCATCCACTTAGGTCTTCAATTGTTAAATATCGTTTCATAAGCTTTGTTCTCCTGAAATAAATGCATAACACATTATTTCTTGAAATTTATACCTTCTACATTTATTTGAAAATAATGCGAACCATTTAGATTATAAATCAATCGCGTTTTGCAATGATGTAATTTTTAATTTCAATTTTTTTATCGTTTTGGTCTTTTACGTAACCATTTCTAATAAGTTGTTATTAATTAGTTTAATCACGTCTCTCGGGTCATAGCGCATCAGGTGAATGCAAACTAAACACTGCATTAAACGACCACGGTCTCTGTTTATAAATAGGTTACTTCTCTATCAAATTTTTAGGTGTACAGTGTGTCCCATTTTCGTTGTAATTGATGTAAAGATAGAAGGTTGCGGTTTTCGCAAACCTGTGCCACTTTTACGAGAATGGAAAGATGGCACCAACAAAATTTCCATAGCCTTATTGGTTTAAAAGATACAAGGTGAAATTGAATATTTTAACTTTTCTACTATCTCCAGTATCTCTGTTATACTTTAATGTATCGAAAAGATGAAAAATTCGTTTTATAGAATTGTTTACGTAGAATATAGTCGTCTAGTTAGATTCTTATATCGTTTATGGCTATTAAGTAAACTTGTGTTTTTTTAAATGGGACACCCGGTACATTATTTCAGAATGTGATTTGGTTTAATTTTAGCTACCCAAAAATATAGCATGCTTGATATTTAATTAAAACCATGAACTTGTAATTCGTTTTCTCAATCTAGTAGGTCTAGAGAAATGAGATGTATTTAGGAGTTTTCAATGTTACGATTAAGATCATATAAAAAATACTTCTACTAAATTATAATATTACATGGTGACTGGAGATCCATTAGTTCATACTTTAATTCGTTTGTGTCTTTAAATTAATATGTTTAGATAAAAATTAGTATAACGCTTATTTCTCAACTTTTACTTTTTTTTATTCCATACGTTTTTTTTCCAAGCCTACTAAATCAAAACGATAAAATTTTAGTCTTGTTTAAAATAAATATCCAGTATGCCATATTTTTGTGTAGCTAAAATTAAAACAAATGACATTCTGAAATAATATACCGGGTGTCCCATTTAAAAAAATAGATAAGTTTACTTAATATCTCATAAACTATGTAAGATAAAAAATATACTAACTAGACGGTTGGATTCTACAATAGTTATGTGTAACTAGTGCAACAAATATTATGCTTTTTGCACATGTTGCACACAACATTTTTCTACATCGAAAAATAAAACATAAATTAAAAACTACTTTTTTCAGTAGTGCAAAAAAATAATTTACTTTTTGCACTAATAAAATGCTTTTAATAATTATAGCGGATGGCCGAAATAATATTAAATAAAAACACCAGTACAACATTTTATTTTCTCCACACCTCCTGTACATAACATCCGATCCCCTGTCCTCCAGCGACCTCATTGCAGCCAACCTTCTAGCTATATAATGTACGCGGCAAATTCAAAAATACTGACTACAGTTCGGCCCATCCTGACAAGTTGATCGTCCCGATCGACATAGCATACAAACAAAATGGTTACATACATCAACCAAAAACATTAATATTAATTATACTACATACATGACTAACCTATTCTTATATAATAAAACTGAGATAAAAGTTAACACAACCACAACTTCATATTTTCCGGTGCGCAGACACCTTCAAACGGTTTTGTGTCACTTGAAAGTTTTCTACGTCCGTTATCAAATACCTATCGTTCCTAAAACGTTTTTTATTTCGTAGGGTCCCCTATATTTGGGTATCAGTTTTTATTAACGCCAGGGTGACGTCCACATTTTTAATCATTACGAAATCACCCTCTTTATACGCATGTGGAGTCGCATGTCTCCTGTCATAATACTTTTATTATATTCCTGTACTTTGGCATTTTTAATTCAGCATTTTCCCTAATTATGTCTACACTATCGATTACATTATTAATTTCTAAATAATTTCTAAGATTGTCAGTCTTGTGACGTTGATTTGCTCCAAATAAAAGCATTGCAGGAGAATTCCTATAGAGCGGCAATAAGAATTATTTATAGCAAACTCTACTTCCGGTAAACAAACATGCCACTTATTTTTAAAGTAGCTAATTTAGAAAGCATTGGAGTTAAATCTCTGTTTATACGTTCTATTTGTCCGTTCGATTTGGGCGATGCCGCAGCTATTTTAACGTGTACTACACCATGTTCCTTTAAAAACTCCTCGAATTCAACTGATGTAAAACAAGATCCGCGATCAGATATTATCCGGAGAGGTCGACTATAATTGTTAAAATAATCCTCCAATTTCTTAACAACTTCTGAAGTTTTAGTAGACTTCACATCATACAATTTAACAAACTTAGTATAGGCGTCTATAATTTCAAAAATATATTTTTGTTTGTTGGCGTCTTTTCCAAAGGGCCATAATGATCTATATGAATAGTGACAAATGGTTTATTGCCTTTAGGGATACTATGTAATACGGAAGGTATTTTCCCATGCAATGGAGAATATGTAAGGCATGGAATGCAATTATTTATATAGAGTTTAACTTTCTCCTTTACATTAGGAAACCAATACACCTGTGACAAGTACTCAATAGTTTTGTCAACCCCAATGTGACCCAGAGCATCATGGCAATTAAAAATTACTTTGTCCTCCATAGAACAAGGAACATAAAATAAAATCCGGTCTCCCCTCTTTCTATACACTAACCCGTTTTGAAGTTCAAATTGCTTATTCTCCTGTTCGGCTAAACCTATTTTTATTCTGCTAATCTCTAAGTCTAAATTTTGTGCTACTGACAAATTTTGTTCAAATGTATTTTCCTCCAACACCATAACTGTGTTAACACGACTAAGTGCATCAACATGCCGCATTTTGTCCCCTCCCTATGTTCTAACACATAATTGTAATTCTGCAATATTAAGGCCCATCTATTAATACGCGGGTTAATCTCCTTTTTATTTAATGCTAATTTGATTGAGTTACAATCAGTAATAATTTTGAATTGTATCCCTAATAAATAAACTCTAAATCTATCCAACGCATTAACAATAGCTAGCATTTCCAGCTCATAGCTATGGTAGCGAGATTCTACTTCGCTCGTTCTCTTACTAAAATAAAATACTGGCTGAAATTTGCCACCGTGCTGCCTTTGCAACAAAATAGCGCCGTACCCCTTGGTACACGCATCACAATGTAGCTCTGTTTCCAATTTTGGCGAATATATAGCGAGAATCGGAGCTTCAACTAGTTTGTTTTTTAAAATGTTAAATGATTGCAACTGCGCTTCTCCAAAATCAAATGTACTTCCCTTTCGCAACAGATCATACAAAGGTTTTGCTAATACTGAGAATGATTGAATAAATCGCCTAAAATAACTAACTAATCCTAAAAATCTTTGTACTTTTAAAACCGAATTTGGAACTGGGTAATTTCTAACTGCCTCTACATTTGTAGGGTTCGGGCTAATCCCATCGGCATTAATAAGATACCTAAGTAAATCGTTTCAGTGTACATAAATGAGCATTTGTCCAAACGTAATTCTAACTTATTCTTATTTATTAAATCTAAAACTAATCTCAAAATATAGATATGTTCTTCACTCGATTCTGTGGCAATTAGAATATCATCTAAGTAGAGTAAGATTTTTTGTTCCCTAAGTAAATCGTTAAAAATTCTATTAATAAATCTCTGGAAAACAGCCGGTGCATTTGTTAAGCCAAATGGCATTCTTAAAAATTCAAACTGTCCTAATTGGGTTATAAAAAAGAGGTATACTTGACAGACTCTTCCGACACCTTCACGTGGTGAAATCCATTTTTTAAATCCAAACAAGTAAAGAATTTTTTTCCCTTCAATAAATCTAACTGATCATCGATCAACGGTATGGGATAATGCTCCCTCACAGTAATTTTATTTAGCTCCCTGTAATCAATACATAATCTTTTGGTGCCATTCTTTTTATTGACTAGGACAATTGGACTGCAATACGGCGAAAAACTAGGCCTAATAACATTATCTTTTAACAAGTCATCAATAATAGTTTGCAATTCTTGTTTTTCTGAAAAAGCTAACTTTCTTGGCCGGAATGAAAAGGGTTGCTCATGTTTCACTACGATATTCATCTCAAAATTTAACTCAGGTTCACAAGGTTTCTTTGCCTCAACATAATCATTTGTCATAATTAATTTTAATTCATTTTGGGTTGAAAAATCAAATTAGGGTTTACATCTAAAGAAACACTATTCATGGTGTAGTCTATCAACATTATTTCACTTATCGTATCGTCTAAACTTGAATCATTCGTTTCACCTGAAGTGCATGTAATATTTATTTGATCGCCTAGCATAATGTTAATATTAGGTAGATTTGTGAAATTTCTACCAAGAATCGCAGGAAACGACATAGTACCATTATCGACAACATAAAAATTGAATTGGTACACTAACATTATTAACCAAAACTTTCCTATCATAAATTCCAACGATATTTAAACTTACACCGTTAACCCCAAAAACTGCTTATTACTTAATCTACTTATATCTCTAGAATAAACATGCATGGGCAAATATTTTCCCTGATCATGCTAATAGGACTACCTGTATCAAGCACCGCATTGACTTTTACAGCACTCCCATCTTCATCGATCTGCAATTCTACAGGTACTTCATAGGCCCTATGGTGTTCTCCGTAACCAACATAGTGGTACTATCTGCTGTCGCAGCCTGTCGCCTCTCGGTTGCTGCTGTTGGTTGTCGTGTTTCTTGAGATTGCTGTCTCCAGTCTGATGGCTGTGGCTACGGTCATAATTAAATCTTCTGATGCCGGATGGTTGTCTCAGTCTACTCTTCCCGTTCTCGTTGACGTCGTTGCGTGTCTTCCTTCTGGACAATCTCTTCGGATGTGTCTCTGGAACCGCAACCGTAGCAACATCCACGTTCCCTCTGTGGATGTGGGCAATTTGTCAAATGTGACCATCCATATTACAATTGAAGCATCGGGTAAGTTGTGTCACCGACACCATTGCACTAGGTTGTCGAGGTGGTTGCCGTACTATCGGCGCAACACCCGCTGTTCTCTCATTTGCGGTAATTTCATTCATTTTGTTAACAAATCACCTAAGTGACTAAAGTCTCTCATACGTGCCATTGCCTGCAAGTGCGGATTTTCAAAACCATCGATTATATAACTGATTAAATTGTTTTCTCCTATGTTTAGTTTGTTCCCCAAAAGCACCTTGTCCGTGTAATAACTTGAAAACTTTTCGGTTTTCTTCCAACGCCTCGCTTCAAACTTCCGCGTCAAACTTATAATGTCTTCTTTAACGCTAAACATGTTTTTCATCTCTGCTTTCAGCTCTTGAAATTCTAAACATACATACTCTGGCTTGCTATGGAACCACGCTAATGCACTCCCCTTTAGTTTCGATATTACACTTAATAGAAGTTTATTATCGTCTACCTCGAATCGTTCTTGAATTTTGTCAATTCTAGCGAACCACTGATTGATGTCTTCATCGCTGTTTCCGCCATATTCGGATATTAAATTCTGCAGTTCTTTATTGGATACGCGATGGGCTTCCGATATATTGACGGCCCTTATAGTGGTAGCCACTAATTCTTCAAGCGTTACATTCAACGAACCATGTGCGTTGCTGCTTTCTTCCGCCGAATTCATTTTAATCGACTTTACGAAAATAATTCACCAAAACAATACTAATAACTAACACCAATTGATTCCTCGAATCCCACTTCCTGAAAATTATAGCGGATGGCCGAAATAATATTAAATAAAACACCAGTACAACATTTTATTTTCTCCACACCTCCTGTACATCACATCCGATCCCCTGTCCTCCGCGACCTCATTGCAGCCAACCTTCTAGCTATATAATGTACGCGGCAAATTCAAAATACTGACTACATAATATAATATATAATAATATGTACCTAAGATTTAAATTTACATGCCAATAATATTTATAATTATTTTATGTGCATAATTTTAGAGCGCGGTAACTTGGGACCACAAAGAAAAAGTCGTAAAGCATGCATCTCAAATCGATTACAGTTCAGGATTTGGTGGAAAATACGGCGTACAAACCGATAGACAAGATAAATCAGCATTAGGGTGGGATCATGTGGAAAAGTTAGAGAAGCATGAATCACAAAAAGGTAAAATTTCTTTTGTTTTCTTGGATGGGTGAACTAATTCGAAAATATATTTAGATTACAGTAGAGGTTTTGGAGGAAAGTTTGGCGTACAAACCGATAGGCAAGATAAATCGGCAGTTGGGTGGGATCATCATGAAGCTGCACAAAAACACGAAAGTCAGACAGATCATAAAATTGGTTTTGGAGGAAAATTTGGAGTACAAACTGATAGAATGGATAAAGCCGCAGTTGCATTTGGAGACGAACCTGCTTTGGTTGGAACTAATTACACTAAAACTAAACCAGATATTGGTGGTGCTAAACCTTCACAACTACGAGCTCGTTTTGAAAATATGGTAAACCTAATTTTGTAATGTCATATACTGCTGCTATAATTTATTATGCTGCAGCAGGTAGAAGAAAGTGCTCCGCGATCAGGTCCACACACGCCAGTATCAAAGTTGAATATTCAATCGCGTGCAGCAGTATTTAATGCACCCGCTACTCCCGAAGTTGCCTCTGCACAAGGCAAACCATCTAAACAGTTGGATGAATCGAAAATCGCGTTTCTGCAACAAACCAGCGAATCTAATGTGCAACAACCAGTTAAGAACGCACCGGGTCAATTGGATCAATCAAAACTTACTCATTTTAACAATCAACGTTCCAGCATATCTGAAAGTAATTCCAATAACCAGGTTAGTATTTTTTAAATTCTTTTAACCAATTATTTTTTAAATATTTTCTCATTGTTGTTGACTGCCATCTGTGTACTGACCTGTCCTTTTTTATCTACTATTGAAACCCCTATCAAAATCTGTATGTTCTAGGTGCGAGAAGAATTAGAGCAGTTAAGACAACTACAACAACAAAAAGGACAACCCGAAACTATTCAGACTTTGTCAAATGAAGAACAAATTTATGAAAACTTTGACGAAGTTCAAACTGGCGTGGAACAAGTATATGTCAAACCTTTAATTAAGACAATTCTTAATCATAGACTTCCAGGAAGCGACTAAGGTTATGGAGTCTACTGCATGTCCTTCAGAAGAAATTCAAGATGAAATTGTGGACACCGGTCTAACAGCAATTGCAGTATACGACTATCAAGCCGGGGCCGAAGACGAAATATCCTTTGATCCCGACGACTTAATCACACACGTGGAAAAGGTTAATACTATTTTCTAATTTATAAATATTTTATTAAGTGATTATTAGATTGACGAGGGTTGGTGGAGAGGAATGTGCAAAGGTAGTTACGGGCTGTTTCCGGCAAATTATGTTCAGCTGCAGTAAGTATGTAGCAATATTTACTCTGTGCTTTTACAATTTATAATGTACTTAATAATGTGGATGGTATTTCATTATACCCAAACATTTTTATCAATTTGTTTATAATTTTAAGAAGAATAAAGTTTATATATTTTATAATTATTTTCATTGTTATACCTATTACAATTATTATTTCAACAATGACAATAAAATTGCTGTTTTTAATTTTTAGGGTACCTAGTTGTTTTCTACTGGGAATACATTGGACCTATTGTTTATTTAAGGTCCCAAATTGTCATTTTAATAGGGTATAGCTGATTTGAGACTTGTTTAGAAGCAAATATCTTCAAGACCGTTTACTTTAGCACCATAAAATGTTATTACTTTTTCGACCAAAAATGAATAAAAAAAAAAATTTTAAAAATTATTTGCAGCAGTGGCGAAAAAATAGGAGGGTAAAAGTTGTCACTAACTCTTATAGCGCGCCACTGGTTAAATTTTGAAAAGTTAGTATATGTCAAAATATGACTTTCTTGAAGAGCATATTGGTTTGAACAAAATTTTTGATAAGTAAAATGTGTGTCTTGCGACATCTCGTGTAAACATTGACACCTGTGAATAGTATAAACTAAGAAAAATGCCAACTGTAAAGGCTGTAAACGACGGAAACAGACTGAGCTCACGTGCTATCATGTTCTCATAATTTAACCGTGATAGCACGATTAGAAACACTACTAGCACGTTTTATGACGTAGTATTGCATAAATTGATAAGTATGTGCATTCCGCCAGTTTTTCTTTGATGTCAGTATTGTTACCTTTGCTTGTTTTTCTTGAATTGTCAATTACAATTAGGTATGGAAAGTGCCAGCTCAATAAGTTCGTCGGACTAGGATGAGGAATTGGAAACTGTGGCTGCTTTCATCAGTTCTCGAAGAGGAAAATAAAAGAGAAAGGCGTGGGTTCATAACATTAACGCAAAAAGAGAAGAATTGGGAGAGTTTCATCGTTTGGTTCAAGAATTACAAAATGATCCACAACGCTTTAAAATGTATTTCCGAATGACCAAACAAGAGTTTGATTTTCTTCATGGTCTCATAAAAAATGACATAGAAAAACAAAATACTCAACTTCGAAGAGCTATCTCTACTGAAGAAAGACTGTCGGTTTGTTTGAGGTAAGTTATAGATACTCAAATATTTTACAAGACTGGTGAGTAAGATTGTAGAAACTTTATTCAAACTCGTTACAAGGTAGGTACCTACCTAAAAACTTAAAGATAAAATAGAAAGCAGCAGAAAATACATATTTCTTTTTTAAGCCTATCATAGAGTCGTAATTATTGAGTATGAGTGAAATTAGGCAAGGACGCCAATTCAAGAAGTGTTGGCCTTCCATAGTTGTTGTCCACAGAGTTTGAGTAATCGCTTGCGATGCTAAAATTGTCCGGTGACGTTAAAGGCTGTGGAGTTGACGAATGTGATTGATGTGGCGAAGGATTGTGAGGAATGAACGCTTGTTGATGAGAAGTTGGAACAAATTGTTCATTGCATCGCATTTCTGCCGATAGCACCGCATTGCTCAGTGAAAGCTTAATCTGTGCCTGTTCTATTTTTGCCAATCGCTTTGACATTTTAGCCATGCTTAGAAAAAACATATCGGTGTCGTCTATAGTTTCTAAAATACCGGGTATTTTAGGTACTTTATTGACTGCGTGGTTTTTTCCTCATATTGGCGTTTTCTCATAGAAGCATTTTTCTTTTAAAATTTGAATCATCTCTTGTGCGTTGTTTTTTAATATTCTTTTGTGATAGTTTCATCTTCTTGTAGTGGTTTTCCGAGTCAAAAGTTTCTACATTGGCTTGGTTACCGTTACCATCATAATTAGCCTCGTTGTCGTCGTCAGCTTTTTTCTTTTCTGCATCTTCATCGATCGGTCGGTCAAGCGTTGATTGAAATATTGGTAAAGATAGTCAACCGCTTGTATTTGCTTGTATCACGGATGCAATTCACATATGCATGTTGGGTTGCGTTTTTGTTTACTTTTTTCACCTGTACTGAAGCGCTAGTTATAATGTGTACGATTCTTGAAATAGAATAGTTCAATTTATTCCACCGTTGTAAAAAATGGCGCAACATACAATCCGTAAAATTTACTTTTGTCAATACAGTTGCAACGTTTTCAAATATTTAGTAAACGTATTAACTAGTAATTAAAAGTGACGAATTTTCATTTATGAATAATACCATTGATGATACATATCTTGGATTTTAATGACAATGTTTTTTTAAATAATTTACTAAAATACATCAGCGTTATTTGTTAACAGTTTGGTTTGGTCGGTGTTAGATAAATAAGAAACAATTATTTTACAAATTATGCTTGCACTTTATTTTTAACTTGCCAAATAATAATTTGACATTTGTTTGTCATTTAATAACTGTTAGGAATAACGTAGAACATACTGGGAGAAATACCACTAGAGTTCAGAAACGCAAAATTATTGGTTTTTGTATCTACTTGTTTTTACGTGTTCAGTTGAAAAGGATTTTAAATAAAAATTGGTTTAAAATTTTTCAATTCAAAAGGCAACAAGTTACCGTGTTTTTTAGGGAAAGTGGGTTCCACTAGACCTTCAAATTTAAATTCACTTGGTAATAAAACCTATTCCTATTACTTCTAAAAATAAAAGTACTAGATTTTAGCTTGAGGTGTGTTGTCTCCCGACGCGGTGCGGATAATACGTGTATAATACACTATTCTTTTCTGTGACGAAATAAATGACGATTTAATATTGAAAAATCATATTACAATAGAATTAGAAAATTATTGAGGGAAATTTGGTGTTAAAAATAGTACTCACTTTTTCCCCGAGGGAAAAATAATTTACGAAAAGTGACACTTTGTTATCTGTTAGTAGAGATAAAAAGTTAGGATTTTACTCTTTGAAACTGTATCAAAATATCATGGTTTCGAATTAAAATAGTTTAATTAAAGTAAAAATAGCTCATTAATTATAAACATTGTTTCAAAATTACAATTCAACTGATCTAAAATAATAGTAATAATTTACAAACAATTTACACATAAATAATAACGTACCTAATACAATGCTATACATAAAACATATCCAAACATTTACACTTATTTATGCAGATAATATTCTTATTTTACGGTGTGGTTTTGTGACATCACTGTAATTATAGCTATTAGAAATATGTTTATTAGCCTCCCACTTTAAGGTTCGATATAGTTTTATTTTAACCAACTGATCGATAATTAACAGTTTATGAGTGTCGCATTCTCTGAACCATGAATTCACACTGCTGTTGAGACATTTTTATACGGAGTTTAATTTTTCCAATAAACCATAATCTGTTTTAAAAAGATGAAATTCTTCAGTAAAAAGTTTCAATAAAAAAACACAAATTTTGAGAATTCGGGTGATGGTCTGTGTAAGTATTTAATTCCATCAGATTTGCTGTAATCTTTATATAGAATTAATGATTCGTTCACATTGAAAACACTTGAGTCGTTAACTGTTAGCATTTCCTTACACGTATTACAATGTACTTTTTATATATGTAGTGACTTAAATAACCCGCAACATACGACACTGAACAAGATTCTAAAGAACTATTAATTACGACATTGTCTTCATTGATTTTGTTCTCCAGACAGGTTCTAGACGATCTCTTTTTTCATTATTTTCTACACTTTCATTTGTCCCCAATTTTGTTATCCTCTTCCTCATAGTTGTTTAAATTGTTCATCTATACCATATAGTATCTCGTCGTTATCTTTTCACAATTCCCTTGTTCTATTGGTATTTGCAAGCGAATGTGCATGTTATGTTGTAATGCAAGCCTAAATTCGCGGGCAGACGGTTGGGCATTATAACCTCCTCTAGCACGAATCATTGAAAAGCATTTTCTAGAGGATCTTGATTTATTCGTGACGTTAAAAAGTACAAAGTTCCTTCTCCCTTTAAGTCCTCCCACAGACTTAAAATTGAATTTATAGTCCATTGGAAACCTGCGATACAGTATATATTTTTTCTTTCTACACCGTTCTCATAAAACTTGATGGAATTGAAGTATTGTACAGAACGTTTCAACGTTTCGCATGGCATGTCTTTAAAAACTGAAAGACCACGCTTGTGGGATTCGGATCATTTACTGAAAACTATTTAAACAGTCAAAAATGTTGTTAATTGTTTTAAAAAAAGATGCAGTATCTAACGCCGTATTACTTGTTAATTGACCCGTCATCACAGCACTGCTAATTGCTGCAGATACAGAATGCTAAATACCTGAGCGGCGTATTTAACACGCATCTTTTGAAAATTTGATGGGTTAATATGTTTGTCCGTAATTTTTAACATGGATCTTGCTACACTGCTACACTGATCAATATAAAAGTGTTGACAAAATCGGTCCACTGAATTTTTATTGTTGACGACTATTTCAGTTTGCTGTTCATGACATTGTTCCTTAAGCTTTTTAGTAAATGAGAGGATCATACGCTACATATATTTTGTTATTGTCGATTTGAATTGTTGGATTTTCTTTTTGGCGCCTAGACAAGATAGAGCACTTCTGTTATTAGATCCTTGGTCGCAAACTAACGCTCGAGGTTTCAATCAATTTGAAACAACTTATGCATCACTTGCTTTATAAGAGTACATATTATTTCGCTTTTAACTGAACCACTACGAGAAAATAACAAAATGGAATTTTCCAATTATACAATATTCCTCTCAAATAAAAAACCAATCCATGGTTACTTAAAAACGGTTTACGTCCTAATTCCCCTAAATCTTGATATCCTTCGACGTAGTCCCAATATTGGTTATAATTTAAATTTCGTTTTAAAGTAATTTCGTCACACATTACCACCACTGCTTTTCTTTGTCTTCTTCCTTCACTTTTTTTATTTTTTTAACATTATTTTCCCTCTTATTACATTTCACGATTGATTGTTAAATTGCTACTTTGCATAGATGCTTCTTTAATGCGTTTATCATATCTTAAAATATAAGTACACCTAAAGTTGATATTGAAACAAATGTATTACGAGGAGTCTTCCGGATTATCGTTTATGAGTCACATTCCTTATCGGCTTAGTCAGAAATTCTACAATTGCATACTTTTAGCAACACCTTTAGTAAATGAGTAGGCTTGTTATAATATTGTTTAGATGCAAACAGTTGAGTACGTTAGATTGTAATATAAGAAAATTCAACATTCGTTCCAACATAAAAAGGGATAGCGTTTCTATGTTAAAAAATTTTAATTTCAATGACCAAAATTTAGAAATTTACTTGCGTAAGCCTAATAGATTTTAAAACATTTTCAACGGATAAACGATGTTAATGTAATAAATATGAGTATGGAATTTTTCAAAAGTATTTAAAGAAATTGTTTTTTTTTTGGGAGAACATTTTTCAACGATTTCTTTACGAAATTAATACTTTTAAATCTGCAGGTTTTTTCATAATAATAAACTTTATTCACATGTGTATGTATACAATCTTTGTACATATATGTGTTTGTCATGATGGTATAACCATTGTTATAACCTTACGTAAGAAAGATACAAATAAATATTATTACATTGAACAATTAACAGACAATAGAAAAAATATATAACAAAGGACACACATTTAATTAGTACGTCGACAAAAATCAATAAATTCTTGTATATTGTAGAACGCATGTTTTTGTTTGTTTGTCAACATTGACTCAATGCACCAATATTTCAATCAACGGCATGATGCATTGGCAACAATGTCGTGCCTTAGCATAAACTATCAGCAAAATTACAGTTTTCTATTTCACATTTATCGGCAATACTGTTCTGTAAATTCTACAATACAATTGACGTATTTTCTTAGCACAAAGCGATACTACCGACCTCTGATGTTTAGAACAAATTTCGGGGTCGCATAATCCCATAAGGTTGACTATCTTTACCAATATTTCAATCAACGGTCCAAGTGACCCTCGGTTTCTGACACATCAAGTTGATCTTCTGGCTCAGGTATTATGAGAGCGTCAGAGGCCTGAGAATCATTTAAATTGCTGTGTGTCCTGAAATAGAAGAATACCTAGTGAAATCAAATCCTTTATCATGAAATATGTATGTCTTTTTAAAATTCATGCTTACTTGCGATTCTCTAAAAAGGCAATATGAAAGACATTTGATCCTCAAATTTCCACTGTGCTTTTCTTTTGATAACCATGCCACTTTTCGTCTCATCCGCCGTCTGTTCCTGGCATTGCAAAATGATCTTCTAAGGTTGTCCCACCTTTCTTTAGCTTTATTCCCTGGAAAACAATAGAAAGATAATAATGTAGGTAAATACGGATTTAAAAAATTAAAACTTATGTTTCAGATTTTTGGCATCGGACAACTCGTTTCGAAGTCTTGGCTTCAGTTATAGAATGGGATTTAGTACTGTACGTGAAATTATCATAGAAGTTTGTGATGCTATATGGAAAAGGCTGGGGCCAATTGCAATGCCATCTCCCACAGAAGAAACATGGAAAATGGTTGCTGGAAAATACAAAAAATGTGGCATTTTCCAAACTGCATATGAGCCATTGATGGCAAGCACATTAATATCAGTGCCCTATTAATGCCGGATCTACATATTACAACAATAAAGGAAGCAATTCTGTTGTTTTATTAGCTTTAGTTGATGCTGATTATAAGTTTATAGCCATTGATATTGGCGCATACGGCAGGAACAGTAACGGTGGAATCTTCGCCAATTGGTAAAAAATTACACAGTAAAACATTCAGCGTGCCAGAACCGACACCTCTGGTGGAAAATGGAAATCCAGAGCCATATGTTGTTGTCGGAGATGAAGCATTTCCGCTCAAAACTTATCTGCTTCGCCCATATAGCAGACATTATTTGGGAAACAACGAGCCCAATAAAATATTCAATTACAGATTGTCACGGGCAAGACGTGTAGTAGAAAGTGCATTCGGGATTCTAGTTGCACGCTGGAGATGTTTTCGTAGATACTTAGAAGTGCAGCCAGAATTTGTGGACAAAATCGTTCTTGCATCATGCTGCTTGCATAACATGTACAGACAATGATTTCGAAGCAGATGTTGAATCACTTCGACTACCTGATTCTGCTTTTTGAATTTAAATCCTCTTAGAAGAAACAGCACTCGGAAAGCTTTCCAAGTAAGAGAATTTCAAAGAATATTTTAATTCTGAGGCTGGTAGTGTTGGTTGGCAAGTCAATCATGTTCGCAGGGAAGAAATCAGACAGAATAAATAGTGTTTACTATAAGAGTTGTGGACTTCAGATATTTACTAAAAAATTGAATTTGACTAATTCCGATTATTTGATAACAAACTCAAATTGCTTGTAGTAAGCCAAGAAAACTTTTGAAAGATTTTTTTAAACCTTCATCCAGTGAAGCAACAGCAAAAATCGAAAAAATAACGTACTCACCTGATATTCCTAGCTCCATTCCAATCCGTCCTAGGCTGCTCGGCGGACGTGTTGGTCACGGTACTCCGGCAGTCCATGATTATACAGAACGGGGTGTTTTCTCTTCATCCATGGTGAAATTTGACAACAAAACCACACCGCCGCCAAACCGAACAAAGTGATCTCACGCAAACGACAAATGTGTGGACTCGCAGAAAACTTAGCACGTGCTAGCACGCATGCGGTCGGCGATATAACGTGATACGCAGGAGAGGACCTCAGTGTGGTTCTGATGTATAAAGATACTATGTTGAATAGCGCTTCACACTTTTTATCTGTATCGTGATAGCACGTGAGCTCAGTCTGTTTCCGCCTTAACACACACATGCCGTTTCAGTTAAAATTGTTGATCTATTGCAAATTTTTATTTTAAACTTTCAACACCCTGTATCTTAGCAACTAAGCCGTTTAAGGGTTCATGTTCCTATATCAAAATTCACCAATTAACGAGACCTCTCTGTGGTAGAACGTTGTCGGTCGAATATAGCAACACTCTGTATATACCCTGTGGCCAGTATAAAATGATGTACCGGGTGATCCAATAAGACTGTTCCTCGGCTATATCTCGGGAACCGTTCGTCGTATGACTTTGGTGTAAAAAAATATTAGGTAAATCGGCCATGAAGAATCGCAGAAAAATATTTTCAAGTTTTAAAAATGACCACCAGAGAGCGTAACTGCCATCTTAAATTTTTAAATTGGATTTTCTATAAATTTCGCATAATAAAGAAAAATTTTTTTTCACATTTGTAAAGAGTTCAGTTATTTCAAAAACAAACATGACTGGGGGTGTTCAATTGTTTTTACAATAACCTGCTTTAACTTCTTAACGGTTTCACCGATTTTAACAAATTTGGTATCCTTAAACAATAAGAATCAACCAAAACATAGTTAATTTAGTTGAATCCTTCTCCGCCAGGGGGCTAGTTTTGACACCATGACCCAAATTTAAAAAAAAATCAAATGAAGATATGACTTTTTCTTTATGATAAAGTAGCCAAATAACATCCAAATAGGCCAGTAAAAACCATTTTTCAAAATGTCGTTCCCAACCTCAATATTGGGAAAATGAGAATAATTGATGTTTCAAGATCGAGGACCGCGCGGTAAATTTTCTAAAACTATTAAAAATTTGGCACAAAATGAATAAGATGTTAAAGAGACAATTGTGCGTCTAAATAGAATTCATTTAGATATTATTTAAAAAAATATATATCATCAGAATATTCATGTTGCTCCAAAGGGACTAAACGCATTTTGAACTTATCGTCACTTTAATATTACTCTTGTAATTCTAACCTTTAATTTAAAAAGTAAGCGTAAAAACCTAAATAGGTATACTATATCCGAATTCGATTATGTTAGACCATATATTTTGGAACCATTTACAAAGATTTTAGTAGGTATAATATAGTTACTTTACGGAATTCTTTTTATGAAATGGTCTGTGGTTCTAAAAAGGAAGCGTTTTTTAATAAAACCCATAAAAGAAAAAAAAGGGATTTAATGGCGACCCAGGTGTTCAAAATGGCCTCCGTTATTTTGGATGCACATCTGAAGAACGCTGATGTGTTGAAAGAACAGCATTCTCAATTTCAGGTCTTGGGATGATAATATTTTTTACACCAACGTCATACGATGAACGGTTCCCGAGATATGGCCGAGGAACAGTCTTATTGGGTCACCCCGTACATGGGGAAATTGGAAACCGTTATAGATACAACGTCGGTTAAATGGGAGAAAAGTTGCGCATTTATCTGCCCAAAAATAATCTACGTTTGTTTTAATTTAAATCGATATCGTTACATAGATACAGGGTAAAACAGAAAATTGTGCTTTTTACAAAAATCGTCATATTTTCTTTATTATAGAAACGAAGGACATTACATTTATACGATATGGGTAAGAGGACACGCCGAAGCTAAAAATGGTGCCAAAAATTGTTTAGGCCTACTATGTTGTGCACGGCCGAAGTCAACATTTGTTTTTCTTATGGGTGCCATATTGAATTTCTACATTTTCAAAATCCTCGTTGAAAATGCTCTTCAACACATTTATGTTTGGTCAAACTAAATCATGAAAAATAACAAAATTAAGATTTCAGGATAGTATAGGCTATGATTTTGCTATTGTTGATCTAACTGTCAAAGTAGAATTTATTGTTAGTCAGTGTCTGTTGTGTTTAGTTAATACACTGTGGGTTTAAAATGATACTTTTCAAATAGTGACAAGTACGATATGTTGGAGTGTTTTATTCTTTATGGCAGAAATGACGCGCAAACGGAAGAAATGTATTTGAATAAATAGGTAGGTAGAAACGGGTAGAGCTATGTTTAGGCGTCTGAAAAACAACCTTATCGCCTACGAAAGTTTTGCTAAGGTTAAAATGAACAAACCTGTAGACGAAAATAAAGAATACTTGTTTTTCCAAAGAGTGGTTGAGACACCTCGTACATCTCTCGTCATATTGAAGAGATAACAGGATTTGCTCGGTCAACAGAGGATAGTATTTTAAAGCGCCATAAATATCATCCTTATCGTGAACGGTCTTAGAAGCCGATTGAAATATAAAGAACCTGTCACGTGACCTGCGCCGTGAACGAAAATGAAACGGACGAGTCTACTGTTCACATTAAGGGCAACAACGAAGTGTATTTCGTTTGTAGTGTTATTCAAATTATACCCTAGTTTAATAAATACATTTATAGTAAGGTATATTTTTATGATTTGCGTTGAAGAAGTGTTTCAAAATTTAATTTCGGTTTAACACTCTCGATCCAACCCTACTTTACGTTTAAACAATTTTTACGGCGCTACTGAATTGAAGGTCAAATAAATCGTTCGCGCAGATTGATTCACGTGACAGGTTCTTTACATTTCAATCGTCCTCTACCAGGGGCTCCGGAATGGCGATACAATTAGAAGAATGGCATTTTGCCAGTGGTTTGTTCAGAAAAATAATGAAATACCAAACTTTTTCTTACAAATTGAGGTCGGATGAGAGCCGATTTACGGGCTCTTTAATTGTAAGAATACCGTTTACTGGTCAGATGTAAATCCACGACTAGCTTGTGAAGTTAGACATCAAGTGAGGCGGGGATTTAACGTTTGGAGAAGTGTTTTGGGTACCCGCATGATTGGACCATATTTCTTCAATGAAATCCTAAATTCTGAGAGATATTTGAATCTTTTACAAATAAACGTAGCGGAAGAACTTATGAACCTTCCACCAGCGGTTCTGCTACAGTTGATTTTCCATCAGGACGGCATACTGCCACATAACGGACAAATCATTTTTAAACGCAGAATTCCTTTGTATGGGGTCTCCTCAAAAATCAAGTATACAGTAGGACCTACGAAAACGTAGAAGATTTAAGAGAAGCTGTCACAGAGACTGTTAATAATATAATAAAATTTTTGGGATTTCGGAAGAAAATATAATATGTACCTCCGCACTAAAATTCTTTTAGATGACTTACTTGTTTTATATGCCTCGGCTATCGCCTCTGCAACTAAAACACATTCGTCATAACAAACGGGAAAACACCAAAAACTGGACCAAAAAACTTTACTCGGACACGTGTTTCAATAGCTATGATGATAGCTTAGCAACACATTCGTCATGAAAAATCAAAGTTTAGTGCCTTGATATATAAATAAGTATTAATGGTATTTGCAAAAACTTTATTGGTTCATCTACTAATATTATTCAAACCTAGTTTAAAGTTGAATAGCAACATCGAAAGCCTACTATCCTGAAATCTTAATTTTGTTATTTTTCGTGAATTCGCTTGACCAAACATAAATGTGTTATACATGGTTGAAGAGCATTTTTAATGAGAATTTTGAAAATGTAAAAATTCAATATGGTGTCTATAAGAAAAACAAAAGTTGACTTTGACCGTGCACAACATAGTCGGCCTAAACAATTTTTGGCGCTGTTTTTAGGTTCGGCGTGTCCTCTTACCCATATCCTGAAAATTTAATGTCCTTCGTTTCTGTAATAAAGAAAATATGACGATTTTTGTTAAAAACCACAATTTTCTGTTTCACCCTGTATCTATGTAACGATATCGATTTAAATTAAAACAAACGTAAATTATTTTTGGGCAGATAAATGCGCAACTTTTCTCCCATTTAACCGACGTTGTATTTATAAAGGTTTCCAATATCTCCATGTACAGGGTGAGTCAGTTTAGTGTTCCCTTGGGGGATTTCGGCCACTTCTCGACATTTTACAGGAAAAGTAACTAAAGGGTGTCGAGCTCGAATTTTGAGAAAATTTGAATGCCGCAAACCGCATCCCGTTATACTTTCAAATAAAAAGATACAGGGCGTTTTTACATTTGGTCCAAAATAAAAATGGTCATAACTTTTTATTCATAAAAATTTTTGAAATATGCTTGCTCATTATACGGGCACTTTTTAAATACAAAACCAGTGGGTTAATAGAAATGATCTTTAAATAATTTTTATTGCTTATTTATTAAATTTAATTTTTTTTATATGGGAGCCATATTTAATTTGTTAGTCATTAGATTTTTTGATTTTTGTAGATTAAAAAATTTAGCATATGTCATGGTTTTGTTTGAAAAGGTAAGTAAAAACAATTTTTTGTATAAAAAAAATTTTTAGGGTGCAGGAAGGTATTATATATTTTATTTTCTTTTAATTCTAATTGTAATACTACCATGATATATATTTTTGTTCTATAAAGCTAACGCCTGCACCCTAAAAATTTTTTTATAAAAAAATTCTTTTTACTAATTTTTTTCAAACAAAACCATGACATATGCTACATTTTTTGTAGTATACAAAAATAAGAAATCTAATGACACACAAATTACATATGACTCCCATATAAAAAAAATTAAATTTAATAAATAAGCAATAAAAATTATTTAAAGATCATTTCTGACTAACCCACTGGTTTTGTATTTAAAAAGTGCCCGTATAATGAGCAAGCTGATTTCAAAAATTTTTATAAATAAAAAAGTTATGAGCAGTTTTTGTTTTGGACCAAATGTGAAAAACGCCCTGTATCTTTTTTATTTAAAGATATAGCAGGATGCGGTGTGCGGCATTCAAATTTTCTCAAAATTCGAGCTCGACACCCTTTAGTTACTTTTTCTGTAAAATGTCGGGAAGTGACCGAAACCCCCCCCAGGGAACACTAAACTGACTCACCCTGTACATCATTTTATACTGGACACACTGTTTACAGGGTCTCGGACGATTGCGCAGTTATGGTAGAAGATAGAATTTTCCAAATTTCAAACCATAAACGAACACATATTTTGAAAATATTATTGACTATATAGGGTGTTCCAGAAATGTATAGCTATATTAACTTACATTTGTTTTAAATGGAACACCCTATATTGTACTACAAATTTGAATTCCCACGTTCAAGAGCTTTTTAAAAATATATGGTTTTACTAAGTTATACAGGGTATTTTGTAAGATATGGCCAATAGTTTACAAATATTATTCCTAATCTGTCATTCCGCCATTCATTAAATCAAGTAATTTGTAAAGGTTTTTTCATTTAGGTAATGTTGTGGAGTTTCTAGGTTTTCAGAAGATAGGTTAGATTCGTATCTCGTATCTTTTGTAATACAGGGTGAAGGAAAACTCTAATTAAAGAATATGTCAAAATTTTTTAATGAAACACCCTGTATATTGTACTGTTATTTGTTAACGGTTGGACTAAGCTTTCAAACGATGTAGGGTTTGTGTGATCAATTTCATTAAGCAGATTGAGAATATCATTAAAACAACTCCATCACTCGTGGAATGCGAAGGACTGGAAACTTTAGACAATAGTGATATATTTGGCCATTTAAAAGCATATGATGCAAAACTCTTGAATTTATTTGGTAATTTAACCATACCTGATAATAATTTTATGTTGTTGTAATTTAAATTTCTAAATACGATACTGAATTTCTAGATTTAAACATAGCTGCCATTGTCTTGCAAACAACAAACGCGCCGACGTGTTCCTCTGAAAGAATTTTTTGCTGTGTGACTTTTGTATTTGGTGCAAACGGTCATCAGAAATGCTGTATTTGAAACTTCATTTCCATTATAACTGAACATAGATAGTGTATTAAAATGGTGAGCAAAATTTTTGTAATCGCTGTATAAATACGGCATTTGTTTGATTGACGTCATGGAATAGTATAAATTGATTATAAAACTCTCAATAGTATCAATAGGGTGTCAAGAAAAAAAAATAAAAGCAATTCAAACAAATCAGTTTTATTTACAATAAAGTAAAAAATTAGAACATATTCTCTAGGATGAATAAATAATTATTCTAAAAAGTAAATTATATATAATATAATTAACTAACAATTTTTTAGACACGCTTCTTTTGTAAATAATTTTTTTTGTGTAGATATTTGAAATCATTTTCTTCACATGTTTTTGTGTCAGTATTTTTTTAATCGCCAACTTAACTAAACTAAAAATTATATAAGAAAAACAAAGTGTAAAACAAATTGGTCTGGTATAATTTCACAAATATATTCAATAAAAAACACACAACTGCGAAACTCAGTATCACTTGACATTAACATCAACATCATCAAGACCCTCCCGGACAATTATTTAATCAAATTTTGTGCGCCTTTTGAGAATACGTATGTTCCGCCACTGCTCAAATGCTTATCTGCTTTTTATATATATATACGCACTTATTTTGTTTACCTATTTGAAATAAAATGAATAAACACAATGTAAACACTTAACTATGGAATTATCACGATACATCTATGTGTATTCTTACCACAGTACTGTCTGCAAGTGTTGCAGAAGACTTCGATTCGGTTAAGTCGGATATTGGTAGATGGCGCGTTTTACATTTGAACGTGCAGTTGTTTCTATTTCAGTTTAAGAAGTTCGTTCTTCAGAGTAAGTAGTTTTACAGCCATGTTGTATAATAACAGTGAAAAACGGTTTGAAACGTGAATTAACTTATTTGTAGTGGTTAGTTTAGTGTGTTAGTGATTAATTACGATTTTTGGATTATATTATTTTCAGCAACAATGAGTTGGGGCACCGAGTTATGGGTAAGTAAACCGTTTTATTTTTGAATGACCCAACCTACATACTTTGAACTTGTGCATAAAATTCTTTTGTCGTATTGGCAATTTGGGCTGTGTTTTCTGTTATTATTTTAGGGATAAGTCCGGTAATGTTAGACATGTGTCTTGGACATACCATTTTGCAATAAGAATTTGTTGGTTGCGTGATTGGCTCTAAGCAAAACCTGTTTGTGATTCAGGTAATCGCAGGTGTATGATACACGTACTTTCAGGTGCAATTTTTCAAATGCATTTAATCCTAACGTTTCTTTTTTTCTACGAACAAGTACAAACAACAACGTAGACGAAAGTTTTTTTTTACATAATTAAAATACAGGTGCAGGATGTAAATAAATTCCCACACAATCATGCAAAAAAATGCGTTTTCACTAGTTAAACACATTCACAATTCAATAGGCATTCTTAGGAAGTAAAAGTGAAAAAAATACGTGAGCCGTATCTTTGTATGTTGCTATATCGCAAAATGTTAAAATAAGCAATTTTTAATAATGTACTACGGGGTGTAACATGTCAGCCACCCCTCCGGCTTTGAGATAGGTCATTAATATTTGTTTGGTGAGTCATCGATTAGAAACCGATGTATCACCCAAATTACGTTTACCTAGAATTTTTTACCTATCAATAAAAATTCCACATCTTGAAAGTCTTGCAAGTGCAAGTTGTAGAAGCGAAATGTAATTAGGTGTAGATTCTTCGTTACTCAAATGAATATTCATTGTAACTAGGCGGCATTGTATATTTAGAACAATTACTGTAATAATTAGACTTGTTGTTGAATGTCTTCCGAGTGCAGTAACCTTAAGGCTTAAGCACTTTCAAGTTTTAATTCTTACTTGTAATTATGTTGGTCACCAGCATTAATTACAGACAAAAATTTCCTTAGGTGTTCAACAAATAATCGTTCGCCACATTCTAGTTTCAATTGTTTTTAGGTTTCAAGGCAATCGATTTAGTTTGGCCGATTGTTAGCTCTTTTGGAACCATATAAGGTACTTAATTCTTGTCCTCAATTAGTGTCCAACTTGATAGAGAAGACAAACAACAAATTGTTTCAGATGTTGTTTTTATCATTTTTTATTAACGGTTCTCGCTCGAGTATCTTTAAATAACTGTTGAAATTAAATCACGAGATAATAATTGTTCAATAAACTAAACTTGTTTGTAGTTATTAATTAAAGAATATTGTTTATGGTCTTTAACGATTCCTACACAAAAATATTTTTAGCCGCTTTTACTATCATTATCTCGATCATTATTTACATTGTGCGGCAATAACAATAATCCTTAATCACATTTGATCAGAATTAATGCAATGTCTATTTCAATGTGTATTTACCATCCCAACTACTCTTTATTTACTAATGGAAACAAAATTTGTTGTAGTAATTAAAATGTTATTGGAATTTTGACATTAAACATACAGGGTGTTTCCTAAGTAATCAAAAATATTATATGGGGGTTTCGTTACTCAATTTTAAAAACGAAAGTTCATATATAACATGTGTGAATAAGTCTTGTCGTTAATGAGATACAGGGTGTTAAATTGTTTATAATAAATCAGCTCTGATTGTATTTGAAATTAATTTTTTCCTGAGTGACGCTACTGGTTTCAAGAAAAACAATACTTTTCTAGTGGCCTTTGGAATAACGTTGACAACTGTGTAAACCTAAAAACTAACGAAACAACAAACAATAAATTGTTAATAATACGATCTTTTGTGTTAAGTTAACAACGATACCTGTGTTTACTAACGCCAAATGGCTAATATGCACTTTTGTATGGATTAGCGAATGAGTAATACCTGTAGAGGGCTAGACGTATGTATGCCCAGCGTTATCCTAATAATCGTTTACATGTTCCAAGTCGTTTACTAAACTACATAATTCAATAATAAAACACCCTGTTATCTCATTAAGACAAGACTTATACACATGTTTTATATGAACTTGTCTTAAATGAATGACAAGGCCCCTTTTGTTAGAAAACCTTATAAGTGATTGGAGAACCATTTAATTCGCAGACGCAACAAACACATATTTTTAATAGGATTTATTAAACTTTGGCCCTGTCTAATGAAAAGTGTACAATTACCAGCATTATCATTATGAACATTATCATGTCTGTTTCAATAATTTGTATTTCGTTTCGTTTCGAGTATGGTTGGATCTTGTACAGAGACGCCAAGAAGTATTACCAGTGTAGTACAAGTGCTAGTTTTATATTCGTGTTGCCAGTACTTAATATTAATGGCGGTGTTGCCAGATTCACAATTTTGCTTAAAATCTAAATTATTTGCGCCTTACAATATAATCGAGTGTCATAATCACTTACAAATTAACAACTTAATGTAGAAATTAAAAATTTCGTAAAATGAAACAATGAGAAATGCATACACATCAACTTTAGTTACCCACAGGATAGCCGAACACCCTGTATTACACAAATAATTCATTCATGAATAAATATTAATAAAAGGGTTGTAATTATTTGCTATGTATTTTTACTGTTTTGTAATGTTGTCATGTATATTAATTATTTACTAAGGTAGTTTTTGGAAGTATTAGTACAGGAAAATTAGGATTTGAATTGGAAAAAAAATCCCGGCAGCAATTTTATTTTTGATATTGTTAGGAGAAATAATTATAAGGAGTCCGGAGCCAGTTTTTCACCCCCCCACCCTTGAGCATTTTGAGAGCGGGAGTTGTTTTCGTGAATTGATCTAGGGACTAAACGGGCTAAAGTCCCAATAAAAATTGTAGAGGATTTTCAGATCTATCTTTTATTCTAATGACATAGTGTGATAGGAAGTGATATTGACCCCTACATATACAGGGTGGTTAACCAGGAACCGCCGCGATTGTTTATGGAAAAACTGTACGTTGGAAAATTCTAAAAAATTGCGAACATACCAAAGTCGATGCGGGCCACTCAACCAAAATATTTTGAAGATGGTGAAACTTCCGGTTTTACCGTAAGTATGTATCAACTTGCTTATTTTAAATGGAACATCCTATATACGAGGATATATTGAAAAATTCTTAGCCTACTATAGAACCAAACAAAATTTCAATGTCAAAATATTTTATTACTCAACATATTCTCCTCTTAATTGGATACATTTATTACAGCAAACCTGCAACGTCTCTAGACCTTTCAAAAAAATGTTTCTTCTTGCTCTGCAAACCAGACCTCCACAGCTTCTATTACCTCCTTGTTGGAAGAAAATGTACGACCTTTTAAACTTTTTTTCAGTTGAGGAAAGAGGTGATAGTCGGACGGAGCCAAATCGGGTGAATAAGGGGGTGTTCTAGTAATTCAAACCCTAAATCACGAATTTTTTGCATGGCAACATGAGATTTGTGTGCAGGGGCGTTGTCCTGCAAAAACAAAACACCTTTGGATAGCTTTCCGCGTCTTTTCTCTTTAATATTTTCCCGTAGAGTGGTCAGTAATGTCGAATAGTAATCTCCAGTTATTGTTCTACCCTTATCCAAAAATCAATCATGATTACTCCATGGCAATCCCAAAAAACTGAAGCAAGAACTTTTCCAGCAGATTTTTGGACACGAAACTTCTTAGGTCTTGGAGAACCAGAGTGTCGCCATTCCATCGATTGTTGCTTTGTTTCTGGATCGTAGAAATGTACCCAAGTCTCATCCATAGTAACAATTCGGTTTAAGAAGTCTACATCGTTTTCAAATCGAGCACAGATCGAACGCGATGCTTCTACCCTTGCACGCTTTTGGTCAACATTCAAACATTTGGGGATCCATTTTGCAGCAATTTTTCTCATGTCCAAATTGACGTGAACCATATGATGAACGCGTTCGTATGAAATATTCAGTGCTTCAGATATCCGTTTTAGCCCAATTCGACGGTCTGATAAAATCATGTCATGAACTGCATCGATATTTTCGGGGACTGACACAGAAACTGGCCTTCCCGATCGGTCATCATCTTCAATGGAAAATTTACCTCTTTTGAAGCTTGCATTCCAATTTTTGACGGTCGCATACGAAGGACATTGATCACGAAGGGTATTAAGCATATCTTCGTAAATCTCTTACCTCTTAACCCTTTTAAATACAGGTACTTGATGATGGCTCGATACTCCAATTTTTCGATTTTCACAATTTCGGTGGACATCTTTTTTCATTTAATTTATTGCGTGACTCTGGTTTACTTTTTGACGTCAAACTTTACACTGACACTTCTAATAAGTTATTCGTTGCTATGGTAACGCAATATTTTGTTTATGCAAGGAACTGGTCTAGGCTAACTAGATATCAATACATCCTCGTATTAAAACTTTATTAGATTCTACGTCTAATTCTAGGCATATTTTATGTACAATGTCACATACCTCACCTCAATCGTTTCTGACTTATTTAATGTTTCATGTCAAAATTTGCGTTTGCAGACCAAAAACTAATTTAAATTATTAACAATAAAAAATTTTTTTTTTTTTTGTATTTTTTTTTTTAAAAGTGAAATATTTTAAAAAATTTTTATAAAAAATTAAAAAAAAAAATAAAAAAGTTTTTTAAAAATTGGTTAAAAAAATATAATTTTAAAAACCCTAAAAAGTCAATTTTTCAAATGGAACATACATTTAATATTTTATCTCATTCGTGGTCCAAAATAAAGAGTAAGTTTGTATAACATTAATTATTCGAAAAATCGGTACTTGTTAACATACTGGCAAATAAACAGGTTTCAAACGCAAATAGCCGTTAGATGCTTTTTACGTTAATTAATTATTAGTTGGCTGTGCTGGTGGTCGAGAATTCAATTCAAACATGCCGGTCCGCCTAAACTATACAAACAAAATCATTTGAATTTCTTTATTATTTATGGGGAACACAATAAAATTTTGTCAACATCTGAGACGTTTACTGCCCGATACCCACAAAAAAACGAAAACCACCACGAAGCGCAGTAAGAAAGATTATAGAAAACTTTCAATACTTTGGCTCTGCCGAAGCAAATACGGAGAGAAATATACCAATATTTAACAACGAATATAAAGAAGTTTTGACAGAAATTATTTTAATAAATGTTCAAATTGCTGTCTCTGAACTTCTAAACATTTTTCACATCTAAGCAGCAATTGTTCATGGCTGGCTCTTCTTATCGAAGCGGGATTGAGCTGATCAAATACTGTTCTGACTCGGCGCATGCAGTCTTCAACTGTAGTTAGTGCAGTATTGTAAACTTGATTTTTTTTATGTACCCCAAATAAAAATCTAGTACTGAGAGGTCGGGGGAACGGGCTGGCCAAAGAATTTTTTTGCAATTCATTTACCGTAGAAACGTTCTTCTAAAAAGTTGTTGACCAAATAACCATTATGCGGTGGTGCTCCATCATGCTGATAAAATATGTTTCTATTGTCGGCCAAGGGCAAATTGTCCAAGTACTCGGTCTCAAAACTTTGTAAAATATCAAGATAGCGTGCTCCTATAAATTGAAACATGTGTTTACATCTAGAATAATTCCAAAGCGCCTAACTTACCATTTAAATTATCTTAATAAAATTGTTAAGCAACGACACCGTCATTTCTTATAGCACAATAAACGTGAAACTGCCAAATTTCTTGAAAATTTTGCTCTCGAAATGGTGTACATTCGAATAGTTCCAATAATGAGAATTTTGTCTATTAAAAACTCCATTTTTAGTAAATTTTGCTTCGTCTGTCCAGATAATATTGTTTAGAAACAATTCGTTCTCTTGTGATCGAACTAAAATGAATTCACAAAAATTTATTCTTCTTAGAAAATCGGTCCCTTTCAAATGTTGTGCAATAGAGAATGCGTACGGAAGAAACTTGTGTTTATGTAAAATTCTCAAAATAGATGACTGACAATTCCGATTCTATCGCTACTTGCTTTGTTGATGCTGTTGGATATGCGGCAAAATATCCCAAGACTGCAATTTCAATATTTTCATTAACTACTGGTTTATTTTGCTCCCTATTTGCTCTGACGGAGCCAAAGTTTTGAAAGTTTTCTATAATTTTTCTGACAGCACTTCGTGATGGTTTTCGTTTTTCTGGGTATCGGGCAGCAAATGTTTCACATGTTCTTGACAAAACTCTGTGGCATTCCTCATAAATGATAAACAAATTTAAATAATCTTGGTTTGTATAGTTTAGGCGTTCCGGCATGATTGAATTTATCGAACTTGGTTCGTCATATTTCTGACCAGCACAGCCAATTAATAATTAATTATCGTAAAAAGCATCTAACGGCTATTTGCGTTTGAAAACTGTTTATTTGCCAGTATGTCAACAAGCCCGATTTTTTGAATAATTAATGTTATACAAACTTACCCTTATTTTGGACCACGAATGAGATAAAAATATAAAAATTGGTATGTTTTATTTGAAAAAATTAACTTTTGACGGTTTTCAAAACTACTCCTTTGATACCAATTTTCAAACACTAAGTAAAAAATGTTTTTGAATAGTTGATAATTTAAATTAGTTTTTGAAGTTGTCTGCAAACGCCACTTTTACATAAAACATTAAATAAGTCAGAAACGATTGAGAGTAAATAAAAAAAAATCTAAAAATGTAGTAATATATAGGGTGTTCCATTTAAAATAAGCAAGTTGATAATACTTCCGATAAATCCGGAAGTTCTGCCATCTTCAAAATATTTTGATTGAATGGACCGTATTGACTTTGGTATGTTCGCAAATTTTCAGAATTTTCCAACGTACAGTTTTTCCATAAACAGTCGCGGCGGTTCCCGGTGAACCACCCTGTATAGGGAGTTGAAATTTATGAAAACTGTAAATTTCACTTTTTAGGTGTGATAATATCACTTTATTTGAAAATTGTAAGTTATTAAATTGTTTCTTATAATAATATCTACAGCATTTGTAGGCATGTTTTTTCTCTCCCGACAAGCCTTGTGGCTGTAGAGCTAGGGGTAAGTTCGTGATTTTTGGTTTTTTCACCCTACAGAAAAATGAAAGAGGAACAAGTTGTAAATATTATTATGATCTATTTTTTTTACCAATAAAATTTTGAACTAAAACTATAAATTTATCTTGTACAGAGGGTTCAAGTATAAAAAAACTACTCATTTTTGTATTCCAATGCAATAATAGGTATTTACATCAATACATTTTATTGGAAAATTATTCCCTATTATTATTATTTGTTCCACTATCCATTTTTTCTTTTTCTTGAAAGCATGCAGGAACAGCGGATCTTTATTCAGAAGTGAGAAAGAATTGAAGAAGGAGAAAATATAGAATATTTTCACGTATTTGAATTTTTATTTGACTTTTTTTCGTATGACGTATTATGTATAAATATAAAAATAATTTCGAATACATTTTTTTTTATATTTTTGTGGTTCTTTTCGAAATCGGCCTCTTTTTGCCTAATTTTCCTGTACTATATATATTTTAGAAAGGTAATGTATCATAATATCAAAATGCTAAGTTTTTTAATACTTTTTGCTAGACAGATAAATTGGACGCTTAGCAAATATGTCAATGTACCTATAATTTAGACAAATTCCAAAGTATTTGAACAAGTTTGCTTAAAATCAAATTATTAACTAAAAATAATGGAAGCTATGTATACAAAAATTAAAGCATAATTTTAAAACATATCAAACGTTTATTTACCGCAAAACAATTAGCCGAAAATGCAATTTATCCTCGAATTTATTGAACTAACAATTTATCAATTGAAAATTGAACGAATGGCAAATTTATTGAAATAACCGTTTACCCCAAATCACATGAAAGCATGTAATTTTGATAATAAAAAAATTGTAATAACTGTAACCTACCAACCAACACCTTTTACCACCCATCACACTTAACTACAAAGCAAGGCACGTTTCTTTACATTGTATAGGGACAAAATCTACAGCCTCTTGTTTCACGGCACAAGATACTGGTCGATTATGTTTATTGGGCATTTAGAGTTGTCCAATCCTTTTGTTCTTACAAGTAAGATGTTATCATCTGTAGGACAAAGTCTTCACTGTACATCTATGAAGAAGTTTGATAAATAATAATAATAACATGTATTATTGAATTATGTCACGTCACATTAGTACGCATATAATAGTTATTTGTATCACTAGGCCAGAAACTGACCTTGTCCGAGCATTCGCAAAAACTGTTTCTGGCCACGTGATACAAACGATTTTTGTGTCGACAAATGGTCAAACTTGTTGAAACTTAAATTTTGAAATATTACTAGTGTATGCCAAAACATTTTCGGTTGGTAGGTACTGCCATTTGTCAGCTGTCAACACGGTGTCATTTTGGCATATACAGGGTGTCCCAGTTGAAACTGACACATTTTGAACTTAATCATTGACTAAACAAAAAATTATAGAAATGTGTGGTTTTTATAAATGAGTTTCAAATTTTGAAAAGTTTTTCCCAATCACATTAAAAAATTTTTCTAGTTATACAGGGCGACAATAAAATTGCCTATTTTCAATTATATATTTTGACACCATTCGAAAGCTTAGTTACTTAGCTTCTTAAAAATGTTAGTATGTGTAATTAAATTTTTACAAATAAAAAAGATACGCGAATTTTTGTTAGTTTATTGTTTTAGCAATTTCCTCATTTTAATTTTTCTTCTCATTTATACAAATATGAAGTTTCGGTTTGTTACAATTTGTTTTTCGGTTGAAAGTTTTGTTTTTGGTATGTTTAGGAACGTTGTTGTAGAATAACCACTCACCAATTCTTAGATGTTTCTTCTTTGCTACTTTGACAGCGGGATCCACTACACAATAACTCATTATACGTTTCTATTATAGATTTGGTATTACAAAATGAATCTCCTCAATCGATCAGAACCTACTCTCTGGTTTTCAGAGTTTAACTACCAACACAAAGAATTTTTCTTCACAGTATATATTTTTTTCCCTTTTCATTTGGTATAAAAGTTACGTTCATTGTGTCTTTCAATGATGAAAATCCCTCTGCGTCGTTTAAAAGAAATTCCCATGTTTGCTATAGTCAAAACACATATAGTCTGGATATTCTCTTCTTCATTTGTAACTGTTAGCTCATTGTCAACTGTTTATTTTGTTGAATCGTTCCTTTGTCAGAATCTTGACTTGAGGTTACATTGACATTTGCTAAAATGTTTCTACAAATTTGTTTTTTTCTTAATTCGATTTTGTCTGGTTTCCGTATTGTCCTTTTTCTTATTTTCGGGAAAATAAAAATTAATCCAAGATCCTTCTTTAACACGCATATGAGATAGAGTCGTTCAAAGCTGAGTTTAGAATCTTTTCTACCTTGTTTTGGAAATATTCCTCGGAAAGAATTTGTTAAAATTTTAATTTAAATTTTATCTTTTTTTTCCTCTTGGGAAGGTAATAGTGTCACTCAAATCGTGCGTTAATTAATTGATAATTTCTATTCTATTTACGCAATGCAAGATCCAGGCGATCTAGCAGCTCGAAATATATTTCGTATTGCTGTACAGCCAAAGTAAAAACATGGTGGTATTCAACTTTTTGGTGATAACAAAAAAGTTCAAAGGCTGGAACATTCAATTCTACGCACATATAGCAATTTGAGGATAAAAAAGAGATAGTTGGTGTCACCACCTCATGGATAGTTGCCATGTACTCAGATCAATCAAAATGTAATATCTGTAGATTGCAAGATTGCTTCTGTGAACTTTTCAACATTGCAAAAAATCTAAGCGCGTTTTTAACTCAATATTTCAATTTCAATTTGATATAATAAAATTTATTTTTTCGTTGTAAAGCACAATTTCCAACTTCGAAGACAAAATACTGTGAAAAAAAATGCGGCCGTTCAACATCAGACAAAAATGATTCGAATTCTTAATCTTTAGAAAAGCTAAAGTGCCATCACTACCTGGAATATTTGTAAAAGCTTCAATACAATTGAAGACACAATTTTTTTATCAAAATTCATTTTATCTTCCGATTTTAAGTCCGAGTTTGTCAAGATTTGTTTATCTTTGGAATAATCCTGAACCGATTTTTTCGTAAAACCGTACGACACTTCCACTAAACTACCACATACCTCCATATACTTCCACGTATTTCCACAGACTTCCATTTTCTTCTCCATACTTCCACTGGAATTCCATGTGAATGTACACCTACTTCCACTGACGGTTTCCCTTCACATAAATCTTCGTCCCGTTAATGGTGATTTCACCCTACATTTGTGGACACTGATTTGCATATTCTTCATTTGTCACAAAGTAAGCGAATGGTACTTAAACATAGTTATATTGAATTTACAATTTTAATATTATCTACGATTTTTCACTTTTTTCTAAGCATTGTAAACCTTTATTATAACACTCCTGCATTATTTTATTAACATTTAGTAGACCTAGGTGTAATTAAGTGGAAGTCTTAAGATTTTTATTTGCACGGGCTTCTAATTCTAGTACATTAATTTATCTCATACTGCTTATAGTTTACCTACTATTTCTGTAGATTTATTAATTATATTGGCCATGTTGTTTCCTTAATCATTTTATTGCAAAAACCAAAGAAGTCTAAAATTGGTTTACGAACATAATATATGTATGTATATAATCAATTAGAATGTGAAATACGTTAATGGCGTCACTTATTTTAAATCTGTTCAACTGTTGAGTGAAGTATTTTTCACTCAACGGTTTATATAATAGTATATTATTAAATTAGTTGTATAAGCAGTCTATTGTACAACGAGAGGAATTATGGCACGACGAGCGGAGCGAGGAGTGCCATAATGGGGCTGAAGTTGAACAATAGACCCTTTATACAGTGTCCGCCATAAAGTTGGAACCATATGGCAATATTTTTTATTATTGTAGTTAAAAAAAACTTTGGGGGGCAATCACTTCTGCTTCTGAAATAACTTAAATGCGCCAAATCAAAGTTGACAGGTAACATCTGTCAATTGTCAAGTTCGTAATTTTGGAAAAAAATGTCCTAAAAATGGGTCAATTCGTTAAAATTTCGAAAAATGTTACTAGGAAATTATGATGCTAACAAGCTGTACAAATTTTAAGACCTATACGACACTGACATATTGTGCTTCATTGTTAAATTCAGTGAATCACAAGCTTGCATTATGCCGTATTTCTATGACAACTTTTACAAGGTAAACAATTGACAATTAACAAGACAAGAATTTGTTTTTTCTACTACCAGCTGTGAAGTGGACAATTATTGCGTCTCCTAGCCAACTGAGAAGTTGAATTTCTCTATTAGTGGTTAATAATTTTTTCTATTGTTGACCTAGGTTAATAATGGACAATTTCAAATTTTTGAGAATCTAAGAATAGTTGTTTAACAAAAACAGGTGAAACATAATTTTGTATATCCAGGAGATTATCTCTAACGTATTTGCTGCTTAAAATTACATAACACGATAAAATTATTTGAATAAAAAAATGCCGTTAGTTTAAAATTCGCGCCCCCATCCCATAACCGCAAATACATAACCTGAATTTATTTATTTATTAAATATGATGGTAGAATCCAGTTTTTCAGGTTTCCCAAAGGAGATTTAACCAGGCGAGTTAAGTTACATCAAGAATTTTAAGTAAATTACAAACATTTGGTTGTAGGTGTTTTGAATGGTTAACAGAATCTTGAAGGTCCGATCTGTTGCATAAAAATCTCGACTCTAAAAACTTAACGAGTATGTGGTGAACACTTGCCATCCCTAAATGAATTACAAGTGTCAGTTTCTGAAACCCAATATTCAAATGATGCAAGGTATATTGGTGAAGCAATGAATGCCCGTTAACATCTCTAGCTATACCAAAACTACTCAAGCTTGCAGCTCAAATACTCTTAGGTAAAGAAAATTACGGATGAACATTCTTAAATTGCAACGTGAAAAGAAAGCACTTCAATTGAAGTTAACATCTCCCAACGATTACTTCCCGAAAGCAGAGCACAAATTGTGACAGCCGAAGTGGACTTGAAAAATAAACCACTAAAAAGCAGGAGATAAATAGAGGAATACAAACAATTTTCACTAAAATTATATTTTACGAGCCCCAAAATGTTAATTTTAAAGTAGGTTTTAAATTTTTTGCCAGCTCAAACTGCTACGTGATCATGGTTAGAGTTATATATAAAAAGTTAAACAACCCTTGTGCTACATCTTTACAAATACGATATGTAAAGGTGACAAATTGAAGTCGATAGTATAGACTGCATAGAAAAGCTACAATTACAATGCGGTGCGAATGTTAGGGCAGTAGTAAAATTTTCTACGCCCAATTAAAAGAATATATGTATCACCTGAAAAACCAAACCTTCTCGTAAACGATAAGAAAATCTATTATTTCTACGATGTCTCCTATTTATTGAAGTCGGTGCAAAATAACTTGATTAAATACGATATAATCTTTAATAACAAAAAAGCATCTTGGAAAGACATTAAAAATTTCTACATGTCAGACAAATCTAAACCGCTGCGATTGACTCCTAAATCAACTAATTTACATATCACTCTGAATAATTTTCAGAAAATGAAGGTGAAATATGTCACACCAAGTGTTTAGTGAATCAGTTGCAGTTGGTTTATCAACGTACGTAGCTTTTAATGCTTTTGATTTATTTGCATTCCTGTGCTACTTGATTTTTACAAGAAAAAATGTTTATATTTTATTTTCGCTTAAATTTGGCTAGTAGTAGAAAAAATAGTATATACACCATGGTTGTGAAGTCCATTGTTGCCTACGCACCTTATTAATAATAAACTGGTGCTAAGGCAATAATGACAGACTTCACAACCTTGGTGTATAATATACTATTGTTAATTTTTTTTTAATTGTTAATTTAATTCAACGAAATTCTCAATTTTTCCATAAGTGTATAAACATACTTCACAAAAACATGGCGAACATTACTTTTTCAAATATTTTAAATGTTCTTTGTATTGTAATAGCAATGCTGTATTTTACTGATTCATCGAGAATTGACACTTGGAAACATACCTCAATAAAAAGTAATGACACGACTAATATGACGGAAAAAGTAATGATTTCGAAGGATGGGTTGTAAACAAACTTTATCTCGAGTCTACGATAACTGTGTTACACCGTATGTACAGGTTTCTGGGTCAGCATAAAATGTTTATACCCATGTTTTGACGTTTTTGCATAAGTAGTATACAATTTATCAAATATTTTTATAACTGTCTGATGTTTGAAACTTTTAATTTGATTTCAGCAAAATATTTGGACAGAAAGGTAAACAGTTCGCATATTCAATTGAAAACTTTTCTTGTGTATTATATTGTTTATCCATGTATTTGTATGTTATTTGCTTTTTTTCTTTAAAACATACCAATTAAAACAAATTGGAAATTCTGAATCTTCAAGAATGAATGTTAGTATGCTGCCAGTAAATTAAGGAAAGTTATGCGTTAAATGTAATTGATGGTTTAAAATATATTTGCTGTTGTGGGGTTATTGACATTATCACATGATTGATAAGAACGTTCTCTGTGTTCTACTAGGTAGTATAATTTAGATCTTAAATTAAATAATTATTTCGTAAAACAAAATCACTTCAAAAGACTGAAGAGGTGGTGCTCATATTAAGATTAAAATTGAAGCGTTATCGAAAACGTTCAACTGCTCTTTCTTTAAATTGCTACTTCGCCTACAAGACTGGTATTAATATAAAAGTTGCACGGGTTTGGTAAAAGTGGGTGTACGAAACACACTAAGTAGCAATCTGTGGGCGACACGTTAAACAACGAAGGTGTAAAAATGTAATAAGAATGTTTTAAGAATTACGAAGTGTCATGTATTTATTTTCAATATCCTAAATTTTGTGACGTACTAAAAACTAGAATTTCTAACAACACATAAACTCATTTTTTGAGCAATTTCGATGTAATTGTACATAAACGGATGTGTTACTTAGTAAAATTTACATTTGCGGTATGTACAATGACCCCGATTTATGTTGTTACTACATAAAATGTGTATGGCATATCTTTGG
Source organism: Abscondita cerata (assembly GCA_030710515.1). Taxonomy (NCBI): domain Eukaryota; kingdom Metazoa; phylum Arthropoda; class Insecta; order Coleoptera; family Lampyridae; genus Abscondita; species Abscondita cerata. The sequence continues at coordinate 72,994 of JALBCR010002486.1, read as the reverse complement.
TCTTAGTATTTTCCGGTTATGATCAAATTTTAAAAAAATCTGTAGGTGTAGGAACTAAAGGAAGTGTTATAAATAGGATAAGGAACTTTATCAATTACTGTAAGGAGAGGAATAGGAATTTATTGATTTTTTAAAATTATATAATATTAATGCAGTCGACGTAACCGGAACTATTTTAGATTCCAAAAGGTTATAACAAGTTTTCTAATGTCCAAGAGTTTATAATGTTTCTAGAACATACATATATATGAAACCAGTTTTTTTTTAAATCTTAGTTTTAATATACGAATTTGGGCCTCCAGTTTAAAGATACATAGAAACTGTGTAGGATTGGTTTTTTAACCGCAAAATTATTTTCGTCATTTAAAAATTACGCAGGATGACACAAGCGACAAATTCTTATCTGTGCATTGTATTATTTCTGGAGAATTGTTATGTTTCCTATCTGACTTTGAATTATTCAATTAAACCGGAATGGTTAAATGTTTTTTAAACTGGATTAAAAATCCTCAAGAATAATTTTTATGCCATTGTGTACTCATTTATCAGTTCATCATCTGGAATATCATAATTACTAAAAGTCTTTAATAAAAAAAAGAACAGATGTTTTTTGTTCAAATTAATTTCAAATTTTCGTTAATTTTTGAAAAATACTGCATATAAGAGCATATTTAAAAAAAACAAGTTTGTTACGAAATGCCTTTTTCGTCAATTTAAGTAGAAAACCAAAAGACTTGTCCATAAAAAAACATTGCTTGTACTAATAAAACATACGCGTTTCGACAGCTATGCTGCAATCTTCAAAGGTGCAACAGAACTACAAATCTTTGTTTAACCCAATTTATATTACTCGATATTATTTTGTTTTGTATGTTGTCCTTGCATGATTATGAAAACGTATGAATTTTGAAAATAAGATACTCAATGTCCATTGGATTTTTCGACTTGATACGTTTTCATAATTATTCAAGCGCAACGAACTCTGTAAAACATGGATAATATAAATAGAGTTAAACAAAACTTTGTATTTCTGAAAACCCCAAATTTAAAAAATCTACTTTTTTCATTCTACACGGTGGTGCTTTTGAAAACGGTTTATAGGGATTTAGCATTGTGAACTAGTTTTTTTCGAATTCCTGCTCGCTCTTTCAAGTGACAAAAATGGTTTTGGTATCAAAACGCAGCTAAAATTATTGCGCATACCGTTCTATATCAGAAATCAGCTGAATTACACAGTCTTTTTGAAAATTCATCATTAAAAATTAGTAATTTTTGATATTTATTTATTGTAACCTTCCTACTTAATTTAGTTATCATTCGAAGCTGTTCCTTGGGAATAAAGCTTTTTATTGGCTTATTAATGACTTTCCTTCCAGCCTTATTGTCAAAACGTAGGAATGTTGATTGTTTAGGCAACCGAATACTATTTTTCTTTCATTATCAAAACTTACTTTTACTTTTATTGATAAATTTTTGAAATTTACCTGACTCCTAATAGCAACAGCTATAAGGACTAATTTCAGCTTCATTTTGATACCAAAATCATTAACCTATGACCCGTTATCAAAAGTACCACCCTGTATATCGTTTGATCTTTTTGTACATGAAAAATTTATTATTGCTATATATCGCTTTACAGAAGGCAACATAGAGCTTTTCCTAAGACACATGCCCAAAGTACTAACTGCAATTAAGAATATCAAAAACCATATAATACTAACTGGCGATATTCATATAGATAAAAGATCAACCTCAATCAACACTAAAATATTATTTGATATCTTTCACTCATTTCAACTGACAGATAATAGCAAAGAGCCGACAAGAATTGCGATTAATAAACATGGAAAAACCTTTGTATCATCAATAGATTATCTTGCAACCAATCTATCAATAAATACGTATACATACAAAATTATTAAATCTACCATATCGATCACTTCGCCAATATGATAATCTTTAATTCTAATTTTACGGTAAGCCGAAATCCGGCCTCATTATATTATTAAAAGAGATTTATCAACTGACAATTTACGTACTTTCAAAGAAACACTATCATTAAAAGATTGAAAACAAATTAGGGATCTCAACACAAATAAAGCTTTTAACCTTTTCTTTTCAACAATTTTAGATACTTTCAACTTTACTTGCCCTGTTGTACTTCGATCAAAACGAGCAAACAACAACAAAAATACTAACTGGATTTCCCAAGAAATAATCAAAAACGCCAAAGAACTAAGGCACTTTCACGCTATAGTTTGCAATATTAACACTGAAAATATATGTTGAAGAAAACACACAAAATTAACATAAAAGCTGCAAAAATGGCTTATTATCATAATATTATAGACAAATCTGACTGCAAACCTAGAGCATTATGGAAAATAATTAACGAGAACTCTAATACAACTAAAAATATTGAAGATATTGGTACAGTTGCCTCCAAAACCTTTTTTAATATTATGTGTACTCTATAAGAGCCCTTCTAGGTGGAGGGGGGAAGAATACTGAACTCAGTAAGTTGTAATCGCCGACGTTTCGCCCACCGTTGTATCGGGTTTGTTAAGGCCTGACCAGTTACTTTATTTGGATTTTCTTGTATTTGTATACGGTCGAAAAAAATTTATTTTAGAAATTATCAGAAACCCATGTAATAGTCAAATCAATAGATAAATTCCATCTTGGTTGTCAAGTATTGACAAATTAATTGATAATACTTAAACAGACAATAACAACAATAATTTTGTAGGCCTAGAACGTTAAGGCTAATTTCATGCCGCTTAAGGGCAATGCTGAATCGTAGTTGCTGAACGGAGGTACAAAATGTGAAAAACATGTGCTACAACCAACGACTGAGTGCGGCATTTTTTCTATCGACTCTAAATTAAATAAATAAATAAGCATACCCTGCAAATTTAATACTTAGGTTATGTGAGCTATCCGCTTTAATTGTTTGTTGCAATTAGAAAACGTCCTACCTCACGTCTTATTTGATTATTATTCATTTATTCGTATGGTACATTACATTATTTTTCATTATTGTATTGAAGTGTAAGTGTAATGTATGATACCCCAGCAGATCAGTATAAACGTGTATAGTGTGCTGTGAGCAATTGATCAAAACAAATACTATAGTACTTCGCATCAATAGAGTATCAGAAAGGAGTCATTGCAGCATTGAAATAGAAAAAAATGTATTATACAATCAATTATATAAATAACCAAAAAAATTTAAGTATTGTATTTGCCTCGGTGTTTGCTAATAGATTTAATTTGTAATGGTAAACCTACCATATTTCGATGTTTTGTAAACGACATGAACACAATACAAATATTGATTTAATCTTATTTTACTTTGCATCATTGTTTTCACAATTAAGAGTCGAAACTTGAAACAAGCGAACAGGTGTAAACCTATAAAATTTTACATGTGCGCTAATAAAAATCTTTATTGATCACCACAGGAAATGGTGGTAAATTGCAATATAATATCGATTGGCCATCTGACTCGTGCTTTACGAGCCGAGGCCTAAAACTTTGCATCTTTGAAATCGTAAATATTTCATTTATTAAATAAAGCTATTGTTATGTTAGTTTCAATGCAGATGGTAATTTGTATTACCTACCTATACAGTCTGTTTGATTTTACGTGTCCAAGCATATATATATTTTATCATAAAAAATAGAAAAAAAGTTTAAGAAGCAAAAATACTCTACATTCAATTATTATTAATGCTACATAATTCAGAAAAACAAATTGCACAAAAATAAAGAGCGTCGCTAGACAAATGATTTTTACGGGTACTTTTTTTAATATTCTGAAAGAGCTTTAAATTCACTTTACAATGATACCAAATCATTTATTATTATTTTGGCAATTATAGTCACAATATTCTTTGAAGTTTGTTTATTCCTATAATGCCTTGCACCGAATAAAAACGCTTAACAATATCCATTTTTTTATCATTTGCGTAATTATTATTTGCTTGCATTGTGATAGGTAATATTACGAACACTGAACAATAATTTTACTGTCACAAGTAATGCTCTAATATTGATAATTGTTTTTCATTTATTTCGCAAGACTACTGTTCCAATTTTGTTGTTTTTGTTGGTATTTATAGGAATACAGAACACAAACTTTAAATAAATATTGTGACTATAATTCCCAAAATAATAATAACTTATTTGGTACCATGTAAAGAGAATTTAAAGAATTAAAAGTGCCAATTCCAGATAAAATATTATTTGTCTTACGATGCTGTTTTCTTTTTACGTAATTTGTTTTTCTAAATATGTTGCGTTATCAATAATTGAATGTAGAATATTTTTGGTTCTTAAACTTTTTAATATTTATACGCTTCAGAAAAATCAAACAGAATGTACAGGGTGTGTCTCGACGATAGCATGTTAGACGAATAATGAGAACGAAAAAACCGATTCAGCTTAAAACTTGTGACTTTATACAAATGGACATGGTCTTTTTATTCTCATGGCGGTGTCACTTTCGGTTATACCGGAAGTGGATACCAACTTTAACATTTTAAATACAATACCTCAATTTTTATGTCATTTTCGGTTTTCACGTAAAATGTTACGTATCTATCTCTTACCATTATTAAAAAATGAATTTCAGGCCTTAGCAACGAAAATCTACTGAAAAATTAATATTTCATGAAACATAAAAGGCAGATAAGCGATACGTGTACAGGGTGGACCAATTTCGATGGGATTGCAGGCTATTACTGTTAGAGCAAAACTGTTCATGTAGCATTAGGCCAATTTTTTGAGACAAATTAAACAGCGAAAACAAAAATTTGCTTTGTTTTGACAAATGTGCTGTGTTTCATTGTTTCATTGCATCGCCTACTTACAAAAGTGCAAACTAACAAATTCGCTTGTAATTCCGTAATTTTCTAAAAGAACCTCTAAACTATATATTGTTGAAAAGCTTACAAAATAAGGATTGTAATGAAGTCAAAGTCAACTACGGTTTCTATTTAAAAAAAAAACTAAGTTTATGTGGCATCTCGACTATTGGTGACCAAAGTTAAAAATTGACTACTCCGTTTGATTCTACGCTAAAAACTGCACAAGAAATGTCTTTACACTTTTTCCTAAATTTTTCTTAACAGATATGGAACCCTATCAAAATATTAAAAAATTCAATTTTGGTCCCTGCATCAAAAATGAAAAAGATAGCAAATTTTTGTTTTCGCTGTTTAATTTGTCTCAAAAAATTGGCCTAATGCTACTTGAACAGTTTTGCTCTAACAGTAATAGTTAGCGAAATACTCTACAATCCCATCGAAATCGGTCCATCCCCACAACGGTTAGCCATGGTATTGGACTATATTTTCAGTATTAGACATTTTTGAAATTTAATTGTAGGGGAAGTCCGGGAGTAACGGTAGTTGAGAAAATTAAAACTGTCAAGGAGTCAGTTTTTTTATATTCTCATTCGATGCAGAATTTTAATTAATCTGATTTTTTCTACTTTAATAGTGTGCTTTGGAATCTGTTTTGCTGCCTGTCGTATGATACCTTCAATCAGTTGGCTGAAACAAATTAAAAGCACACTATTAATTTACTACATCATCTCCAAGAAAAGTAGAAAAAAGCAGATAACACAAAAATTATTTAGTTTAGGTATAAGAACATGATATATCAGCAGATGGGTAATTACATTATGCATCGAATGAGAATATAAAAAAACATAGTAACCAAAGTAAGTAATATATTTCGGTGCCAGTAGCGTTGAATATAACAGTTACAGTTATCTGTTGGCATTTCTTAGTTTATACACTATTTATACGTGTCCATCTGTCCATATTACACGAGTTGTCGTTAGACACACATTTTACTTATGTTCGTTGCTCCACGAGGTTTAAAAGACCAACCGCCTTCTTCTACAGTTGTATACCGCACTTAAGTATACACCTCTGATGAGCTCATAATAAAAGCGAAATGCGCACCAGGTGTTCTTTCGTTGCGTGTGTGCTACTGTACAAGAAATACTTGGCTTGCTATCGACACGCATGTTTAGGCATTTAAAGTTATCGCTTCTGATAACGATAATGCACTTTAAACGTTCACAGTCGTTACACTTAGCTGTCGTTATTTCTTAGTTTATACTATTTATACGTGTCCATATTACACGTGATGTCGTAAGACACACATTTACTTATAAAATAACAATAGTTCAATTACAATATACAATACTATATAACAATACAAATAACATATATGTGTATATAATAAATATAAAAATAAAACTTATTTATCTATACATAAATTCATCGATAGTGTAAAAAGAGCAACTACTAAAATATTCTTTTAAAACTATTTTAAATTTCCTAACATTATCAATGTTTGTAACTTCATATGGAAGATTATTATAAAGTTGTATAGAATAATAAAGAAAACATTGATAAAATGTATAATGTTGAGGTTTTTGTGGTCGCATCAGATTGTTTCTGGTAGGATAATTGTGAATATCTGCATTTATTTTGATTTGTGATTTATTATTAAAAACATATAAGCAACTGTTTTTTGCGACATCTAGTGTCGACTCGTGCTAGCGATCATGTACGCAATGGTTCGCATTAAGCAACTTTGTCGTGTCGACAGGTATTTAAAAGCAGTTACATAAGTCGATCCTTCGATAATTATAGCCAACATAAGCGTTAGCAAAATAAAAGTCTCAAATAAAATAACCGTCATTATTTTATGATCAACGATGTCTTTTAAATCACTACAATTACCCCAAAACACTATTCCATATCTCAATATTGATTCAAAGCATGCGTGGTAAACAATTTTTAGAGAGGCTTCGGAACATATTTTTGTTAACTTTCGCAGGCAAAATATAGTTTTATTTAGTTTAGGTGCTATACTTTGGATGTGCTCTGACCAGTTAAATTTGTTATCTATTATTACGCCCAACATTTTTTCTGATGTAGTAGCTTGTAGCTTGACATTATGCAGTCTAATTGTGTTGATAAAATTTTCGCAGTTTTTAGCAGTTAGGAAGGGTAATAAAAAAGTTTTTGCAAGATTAATGATTAATCGATTTGCTTTTAACCAGCTTTCGAATTACTACTTACTGTTACATTTGTATCATCAGTATACATAGAAAGTGAAAAGGGTATATTGAATGGAAGATCGTTTAAGTAAATATTAAAAAGAAGAGGTCCTAGAATTGACCCTTGAGACACACCGTAATAAAAGCAGTTTGGTTCAGAGAAATAATATCACGTCACCATCGTATTATTGTGTCTAATTTCAACTATTTGTTGTCGTCCAGTAATGTAAGTTTTTAATAAGTTTAACATGCGAGGATATATTGAAAAATTCTTAGCCTACTATAGAACCAAACAAATTTTCAATGTCAAAATATTTTATTACTCAACATATTCTCCTCTTAATTGGATACATTTATTACGGCGAACCTGCAACGTCTCTAGACCTTTCAAAAAAAATATTTCTTCTTGCTCTGCATACCAGACCTCCACAGCTTCTATTACCTCCTTGAAATGTACGACCTTTTAAACTTTTTTTCAGTTGAGGAAAGAGGTGATAGTCGGATGGAGCCAAATCGGGTGAATAAGTAATTCAAACCCTAAATCACGAATTTTTTGCATGGCAACATGAGATTTGTGTGCAGGGGCGTTGTCCTGCAAAAACAAAACACCTTTGGATAGCTTTCCGCGTCTTTTCTCTTTAATATTTGCCCGTAGAGTGGTCAGTAATGTCGAATAGTAATCTCCAGTTATTGTTCTACCCTTATCCAAAAAAATTAATCATGATTACTCCATGGCAATCCCAAAAAACTGAAGCAAGAACTTTTCCAGCAGATTTTTGGACACGAAACTTCTTAGGTCTTGGAGAACCAGAGTGTCGCCATTCCATCGATTGTTGCTTTGTTTCTGGATCGTAGAAATGTACCCAAGTCTCATCCATAGTAACAATTCGGTTTAAGAAGTCTACATCGTTTTCAAATCGAGCACAGATCGAACGCGATGCTTCTACCCTTGTACGCTTTTGGTCAACATTCAAACATTTGAGGATCCATTTTGCAGCAATTTTTCTCATGTCCAAATTGACGTGAACCATATGATGAACGCGTTCGTATAAAATATTCAATGCTTCAGATATCCGTTTTAGCCCAATTCGACGGTCTGATAAAATCATGTCATGAACTGCATCGATATTTTCGGGAACTGACACAGAAACTGGCTTTCCCGATCGGTCATCATCTTCAATGGAAAATTTACCTCTTTTGAAGCTTGCATTCCAATTTTTGACGGACGCGTACGAAGGACATTGATCACCAAGGGTATTAAGCATATCTTCGTAAATCTGCTTACTTCTTAACCCTTTTAAATACAGGTACTTGATGATGGCTCGATACTCCAATTTTTCGATTTTCACAAATTCGGTGGACATCTTTTTTCATTTAATTTATTGCGTGACCCTGGTTTACTTTTTTGACGTTAAACTTTACACTGACACTTCTAATAAGTTATTGTTCGTTGCTATGGTAACGCAATATTTTGTTTATGCAAGGAACTGGTCTAGGCTAACTAGATATCAATACATCCTCGTATTTCCTCTAATTCCATAGTATTCAAGTCTATTTATTTATATGGTGTATAGTTGAAATTTAAAAAAATTACTCTTTGACAATTTTAGTTTCCCCTAACTACCGATACTCTCGAACCTACCCTAGAAATAAATTTCAAAAGTGTTTAATACTAAAAACATAGTCCATGAAATGTTAATTTTTCAGTAGATTCACATTTTCGTTGCTGAGGCCTGAAATTCATTTTTTCTTAATAATGTAAACGCGAAACCTAGTAGTAAAAGACGTAACATTTCATTATATGTCTAACATGCTATCGTCGAGACACACCCTGTATACATACTTAGAAATTTTAATTCGAACGTACTAGAAAAATATTAAGTTATGTTTCTTTCATTAACACTCTAAATGGTATTCTAACATATTTATGATCTATTTTTTTATCCACTAAAAAAGGGAACGTTAATTTGAAGCGATTGGTGTTTCTTTTTAAGTAACTACCTACTTCAAACAATACTTTGTTTTTTGAAGTACATACTTCATTTGTTTAACTTAAAGAAACTATTATAAATGCTTAGAAAAAGAGCTTGTTGTTATTTGATACAGTAAGTGAACAATTGAAAAGGAAAATGAAATTAGATTTTTGTGGTTATTTTGATAAAAATTAATTAATTTTATTTATACTTTCCGTAGATTCTAAAAAGTAAATATTTACTTTGCCCTTTAGAAAATGAAGTAAAAAAAAAGTATCCTTCATAATTTAAGTCTCGATTCCCATCAAAATTTGTTGCTTTCTTCATCTACAGATCTTCTTCAAATATTAGATGTTGTACAATTAATTTGAAAAATATTTTGATAAGTATGTAAATTCTAATCTTTATTTCATTTTAATAAACAATTACTGAATAGCAATATGCAATTGTTATGTTCTGAATATTTTCAATATACAAATCTGATTCACCTTAAACCACATTTACTTCATTTTTCTGAGGAATTTCTAAACTATTTTGTCTCGATATATAAATATTTATACAGATTGTATGTATGTACCTATTAAATAAATAAGCTTAAACCACGTCCTGTTAAAAGAGTTAAAAGTTAGTACGTTCAATTAAGTTTATTCTAGCTTTTTACTCAATGATTTTAGTTTTTAGTTGTCAAAATGAAGTCAACTACAAAAGTCTGTGCCAAGCGCATGAATTTCAAGTAAAGGTGTTTCTGTTTAATTATAACAAGTACCGATCAAGCGTGTTTCTCATTAGAATTATTTTTCTGCATGATTGAGTATGTACTCGTGCACTGCATGCCATAATTCGTAATTGCATTGAAAAACCTTTATTACATTGCCACTGGTTATAGGGGAAATGAAATGTTGACCTCAAAATTTCAATGAGTAATGATGTTCGTTTCCTATATTTAAATCCCCAGTTTCATAAAATCCTTAACTTTGAAATATGCAACCACATTTTTCCAGTATGTAATTTCTTTTCGGTATGACTAATCAAGACATTTTTTATGTGGGTAATTTTATTCGAATACCAAGAACATTTTTTCGGTGTATATGATTGTAGAAACACTCCCTTTACACATGTGCGCATTGACGTGACACGTGCGGAAATGATTTATGATAAGTAGGGCTTCGTTAATGTTAAAAAAAAGCAACCCTAAATTAGAGTATAATTTCCTTAATGTTTCAGTGCATGCGAATTCACTTTCCATTGTGTTGTCATTGTAAATGTGTCTTTTGTTTCTTTAGTTAAAAAGCTCGTTGAAACATACATCCCAGAAACTTTAATATATCATTTCCTCCCACCTTGAAAATTGTTGAATTATAGAGGACGTTAGGTCGTTGTCAACTCCCCTTAGTGTATCTTCAAATCTAGTTTTATATCTATTTCACGAATTAAAAAACTTAATACTTCACGCACGAGTTCATTTATTAATATTATGAAATTTCTACTGGAGTTATTGCAAACATAAGTGAGTAAATAAATATGCATAAAAAATGCGAAAGCTGTTTGTACTTTTTCTGATGTAACTGGCGCGGAATTTTAAACGTATTTCTATCTCATTTTAGTTTACAAAGGAATTTTCAAACGGTTTAGTTCTTCGTAAGCTCTCACACAAATTTACAATGACTGCTTCAATTATTATAATTGTGAGAAACGTAATTATGAAAAGTATGGTTTATGGTTGTGATTGAATCAATATTTTATACCTAGTTATTGGTGGGAATTTTTTATGAAGCAAGAATAATCAAAAGTGTTGAAATAGAGATTACTTACAGTTTTTGATTTACATGAATTTTTCGCCTTTTTATTAATAAAATTTATGTTCCTTGATTTTTATTTTGGTTTTATGAAACGGTTTTTACCAAATGTTGGAAGTTTCCTAGAATTTGCCAGGAAACTTTAAATATTTATAGTGTAACGTATGGAATGAAAGTTTTGAGACAATTTTTATTTAAGATAATAAAAAAGATTAAAATGATTTCTTAGAACAATTATAACAGAACTTTCTTCTATTACCTGCATTTTTGTTAGGATGCCTCTCATTAGGTTTTGGATAGTAGCAGAGTCCTGAGTTTTTTGAAAAACTGATCTCCGTAACTGCTTCTCGATTTTCATCTTCTATTGTACACCCTTTCTACTAAGAAGAGTATAAAATTTATTTATCAGACGAGTCTTAGGGACGTTTGGCAAGTTGTCATTCTTGGAAACAAATGGGATGTTGTTTTTGGTAACCAGTTCTACATTAATCTTGCATAATGACAAGAAGTCGGCCCAGAAGATAAAATTGTTGTGGTTATGATTTCTTTGTAATAACTGTAACAATTTCGGAAGACATATTCGAGTGTAGACGTTTGCATCCACATCTTCACTTTGTACACTCATGAAATTTAAAACTTGGACACCACAATTTCTGTAAACAAAAGTTTGCACATTGTGAAGCGGGCTTAAGTGTATCATTTACAATTCTAACAGCAGGTAGTCTCAGCAGGGGTTATCTTATAGAAGGACTGTAGAATGAATCATTACACTAAGCACGTTTTAGAAAATAGGTAATTTACGTTGCTTACTTAATTTTTTTCTTTAAAGAATATATTTGAAGGTATCGCTAATTAAACACCATAGCTCGATTAATTATCGAATCAAAATTTTGTTTAGGAAATGTTTACAAAATAAAATTAGAAATAATTTTGATTTAAAAAACGTCTACAAGCAATAACTTTTAAATTAAATCAAAAAACTAAATATGGTTATTTGGGTTGACTGATTATTACTTATTTTTAAATAAATCTAACCTACTAATTATTGTAAGTTATTAAAAAAATCATTAAACTCTCTATTCATAATATTTAGTCCTTACAAAATGTATATTTTATGACGTTTCATTTTTTCTGTAGTTAATATAAAAAGTGAAAATAAAAACTAAGGCAATTCTTATTGTCAACGTATATATTTTAGTTTTTTGACAAGAATTTATTACATAATTATAATTAAGATACCAAGTTATAGTTTAAAATTAAATGAAAACGTTTTTTTAAATAAAGGTATTACTATATAAATAAATATAAGAAATCAATAATGGGTGTGACCTCCATTATTATTGATACATTCTTGGAGGCGTCTGCTCATTGACGCTATCAAGGTATCAATATAATTAATATTAATCGTTTCCCATGCGGTATCAATGGCTGCAATTAGTGCATTACGGTTTACTGGTATAAAATTTGGCCCTTGTTGTCTTCGGATAACAGCAAGTATTCGAGCCCAAACATTTTCGATAATGTTAAAATCTGGGCTTTTTGCTGGCCAGGGTAACAGCTCCAAGTTATTTGCTTGTATCCAGTTGCGCACAACCTGCGAAGTATAGGGTCATCATATCCCGATAGTTAATTATCGAATGTTCCAAGAAAATATGTGTAAATAGTAAATGGAATCTACTAACGTAACGTTAAGTCGTTAATTATAGTTACATAACTCTCCTTTCATAAGATATAGTTCATATTAATATGCTTATTGTAAAGCTTCGTACACACCTGAACAACAAACCGAGGAACAAACAGAACAACGAACCGAACGGCAATCGGAACATTAATTTGGACGGTGCTACGTATGAATTTTAGAACAGATTCGCAAGTCCTGATTGTTCCACGAACGGTTTGCGGCGTTCCCGCAACTTGTCGGTTTTTTCTTCCGACATCAAAGAAAATGCGCGCGAATGCGTTTGCAGGTTTGGACGAATCTAAACAAAACGGCGAACAAACTTATGCGGGAGAATTAAATTATTTATTTTTGTCCTCCCTTTTGTGGGTTTGTTGTGTTTTAGGTAATATTATGGAGTTGACAGAAGAAAAATGTTTTAAATTAATCAGTGTTTAAGAATGCAAGAAAAAATGATGTCCCTATTAGCATCATTTGGGCGGGAAATTTCCAAAATAAAAAAAAGCGAAGTAAATTATAATTTTTTACTCTTCTTTGTGCGTAAAAATTTTGTTGGCACTATCTTCTTGTTTTCCGCAATTTTCTCTTCTCAATAATAAATATATATGAACTGAAAACTACTGAAAATAATTATGGGAACAGCACAAACGTTCCGTTTGTTGTTCGGATTGTGCAAATCATAAAAAGATCGTTTGTCGTTCTGTTTGACTTTCGGTTCGTTGTTATGTTTATTGCTCGGTTTGTTGTTCAGGTGTGTACGAAGCTTTACAACTTAAGCAATAATTTTTTGGCAAATAAAGATTAGTTTGTGATGTAATATTAGAAACACAAATTTATATCATATAAAATTTATGACAACTTAAAAACCAAGAACGTGTATGTTATTGCTAAGAAATTATTAAGGAAAAAGCGCAATTGCAGTGTAAATATTTATAATTAGATATTTTCGAAAGTTTATAAGTCCTCTATTGTAATCTTAATACTTAAAAGAAAATCCTGTCCATTAGCATTATAAGGAAATGGCTTTTACTTTATGAATAAATTTCAATAACAATAGAATATCCTTGCTGCACAAAAGAGATAAAAGGAGATGGGAATAAAGAAGTATAATGCTGCTGCGAAAGAAGTTCTCAGTGACGAAAATATGAGACGTCGTCTGGAATTTGCAAGGCGATATGTGAACGAACCTTTGGAATTTTGGAATCGAGTTATTTTTAGCGACGAAAAAACGTTCAATAGCCGCAACGATGGACCACTAAAAGTTTTTAGAATGGAAGGAACTCGTTACGAAAATAATCACATATGTCCTAAAAAACGAAGTGGTTATTTATCTGTGAATATGTGGGGTTGGGTTAACGCTCGGGGTCTAGGAGTTTGTTGGGCTATCGATGGACGTCTTGATTCTGCTGTGTATTTAGATATTTTGGAAACTATTATGAAACCTTCAGTCGAAGTGTTTTATCCAGACGAAGATTATATTTTCCAACAAGTAAGTATTCTTATTTCACTATACTTTCTCCAAAAAATAGTTCGGGATCTGTTGAATTAACATTTTCATAATGTATTTTTGTTAAAGGACAATGCCCTATTCATACTTCGCGGGTTGTGCGCAATTGGATACGAGAAAATAACTTGGAGCTGTTACCCTGGCCAGCAAAAGCCCAGATTTTAACATTATCGAAAATGTTTGGGCTCGAATACTTGCTGTTATCCGAAGACAACAAGGGCCAAATTTTATACCAGTAAACCGTAATGCACTAATTGCAGCCATTGATACCGCATGGGAAACGATTAATATTAATTATATTGATACCTTGATAGCGTCAATGAGCAGACGCCTCCAAGAATGTATCAATAATAATGGAGGTCACACCCATTATTGATTTCTTATATTTATTTATATAGTAATACCTTTATTTAAAAAAAAACGTTTTCATTTAATTTTAAACTATAACCTTGGTATCTTAATTATAATTATGTAATAAATTCTTGTCAAAAAACTAAATATATATACGTTGACAATAAGAATTGCCTTAGTTTTTATTTTCACTTTTTATATTAACTACAGAAAAAAATGAAACGTCATAAAATATACATTTTGTAAGGACTAAATATTATGAATAGAGAGTTTAATGATTTTTTTTAATAACTTACAATAATTAGTAGGTTAGATTTATTTAAAAATAAGTAATAATCAGTCAACCCAAATAACCATGTTTAGTTTTTTGATTTAATTTAAAAGTTATTGCTTGTAGACGTTTTTTAAATCAAAATTATTTCTAATTTTATTTTGTAAACATTTCCTAAACAAAATTTTGATTCGATAATTAATCGAGCTATGGTGTTTAATTAGCGATACCTTCAAATATATTCTTTAAAGAAAAAATTAAGTAAGCAACGTAAATTACCTATTTTCTAAAACGTGCTTAGTGTAATGATTCATTCTACAGTCCTTCTATAAGATAACCCCTGCTGAGACTACCTGCTGTTAGAATTGTAAATGATACCCTTAAGCCCGCTTCACAATGTGCAAACTTTTGTTTACAGAAATTGTGGTGTCCAAGTTTTAAATTTCATGAGTGTACATCTCCAACATACGGTGTGGAAATCTTCGCTTTGGAAAAAAAATTTATGCCAAATTTTATCGTTTTATTGTATCTTACGTCAGGTGTCTTGGACTTTAATTAGATAGAGTGAAATACTTTTTGCCGTCTAAAATTATTGCTCTATCGTTTGCAAAATGTCGCACCCTGAGCGCTCGACAACATCTTGGATTTTTTCCAATAGTGTAGCTGAACATTTTGTACGATTTTGCGTTTTTCTGTTAACTGTATTACAGTTTTGGCTTCTCTCTTTACAGTAGTGTAAGAAACGTGAAATATTCTACCTAATTTTTGTAATGGAAATCGTTTTTCTGTTTTTGCGCATTCAATTAGGTTTGACGTCTACGATTATTAATTATTTTACTCTTGATCCATAGCATATTCAACTAGAGGTTGTTTCAAGCAGTTTGGTTAAACCATTGTTTTTTTTATGGTACAAATTAGTATAAATTCAGTCATTTTCATTTCTACCTTTATTTACATTTTTTTCTTTTTTTAACGTCGTCCTGCTTGCTTAATATTAAGCTAGTAGTACCACGTTTTTTTCTATAACTGCCCGTGGTACAAAATTTTGTATGTTAGTACAAATTAGTACAAAATAAGTGCTAAATAATGCAGTAGGTTTCAATTGACTCTTGTCTAGTTGGGTTGAATAATAGAAGAATCGAATTATGCACGCTGTCATTATCGAGTATACAATTACTATACTCAGTGGTGTCCTACTTCTATTTTCTTAATCCCGGTCTAAACAGTGTCACTCCTGCATTTAAATTTTGATACTATCGTACAGCGACACATTAGATAGTATCCTCTCATCATTTAATCGTATACAATCCAGCATTTTAATTAATAATATTATGATTGATAATATTATTTCTGATTCTAGCCGATTTGCAAAAGAAAATTGATAAAAATCTATGAGAGTGGGGCCCAATTTATTTAATCGCGGTTATCAATAAAAAAATATTTCTCGATAAGTTCGATACGAATCCAATTCGATTATTAGTTTTTGTTCAAATCGTGTATTCGTGAAGATGTGAATATATAAGTCCTGTACGGTAACTGTTTTCAATATTGACAATTAGTTTTGTAACTAAGTAATACCTAAGTGAATAAGTTTCTATATTGTATAATTACACATCAAAATGTTTAAAGCACAACCGCTGTTACGACGGACTGTACCAGAAGAACAAATTCCAACCGTAATCGACTCGGAGTGGGTGAGTCCATATTGAAATTAATAACATAAATTCTTATAGTGAAAGAAATTAAATTAACGTCGTAAAAAGAATTAAAGCTTTCAGGAGTGTCTGATAACTTTATCCATATCTGTTCGATGAGTGTTAGTAAAATGTTTGTAATCGATATATATTTTTAGTAGTAGAAACCGAAATTCAAATTTCATATATTTTTTAACTTTAAAACGTACCCATAAATGCTACTCACAAATGGTGTTGTTAAATACTATCTTAAATTTTACATCGTAGTCTTTGTTTTTTGCTAAATACTTATTCAAAAATATTTCGAATATATTATTTTATGTACTTGGTGCTTAAATTTAGTCAGGGGGGCCGGAGGTTAAATTATTTTTGATTTTTTCTTTATAGACTAATAATCTTAATAACTTATATATTTTGCTTATCACCTCGGTTCTCTGTTCACATTGCTAGAAACAGATTCGATGCGAAAATCGACCTTTTTTCAAATTCGTCTCGCATTAAAACGGCTGGAGATATTTTCGTTTGAGTTTACGAAAGATGTGTCTTTATTTTTCGATTTAGATTTTTTTTGTACGAGGGCATCTTCGAGGTTAAAAAAAATGTTAAAAATAGTCAATAAAATTTCAAACAAATTGAGCCGTAATTTTACCACAACTCACCGATTTTCAAAATTCAAAAAGAATCTTACGCGGATAAAGAAATAAACATTTTTGGCCGTTTCAGTTTTTTTTCGACCTCGCGTGTTTTATATTATAAGCAAAAAACTTTTACGAAAAAGTTTATTTAAAAAAACGTTCGTTTTGTGTCCCTGTCGCATAATCTGTAATAAAATTTTTCTTTTTTTTAAATTTTTTTTCAAGCAATTTTACATTGTTAGTACGAAATACGGCAATTTTTACATTTTTATAACTCCGGAACCGTATTACGTAAAAACATGAATAAAAAAACATAAGATTCGTAATTTTGCATATTTTCGATTGGCTTAGCTGTAGAAGGTTCAATTTCACCCGAAAAAAATCTGTTTATGAACACTGGCCCACTTGAGGAAGCGCTGTTACTTACTTCGTGAGGCTCCTAGGAGCCTGGGGATCATCTAGTATGCAATAATCTGTCAAGTATGCGAAATTGACCTGCAAAAAATAATTAATTATGAAACAACAATAGTAGGTAATACAGTCACAATTGTTGTTCATGTAGTTTTAAATTAATTAAATAGAATCTCTTATACTATACATGCACAGATATAATTAAGAAGTGATGAGAAGTTCAATAATATGTGAACCCATTGAAATCATTGTAGAAGAAAATTACTTCACATAAAAACACAAGTAAAATATACAAATATAATTTATAACGTTCATCAATTTAAAACAAATTGACAAAAAGTAATTATTATTAACATTTAAAAACTACACTCAACGTGTACCTACTAACTAAATCATTGCAGCATCAATGAATTTTATAAAAGTTTGCAATGCTGATCTGATCGTTTTTACTTAAATCAATTGTACATGTTCATTATTCACATTTCCAATGTTTAATGTCGCCGATAATTTCGATGGATGCGTTTAGATCATATTTTAAATGTTCTTCCAAGTAGCGATCTCGCAGCATATCTCCGATCAATTATTCAATGAGTGGAGTTCACAAATACGCCTTCGGTTTACAACTACCTACATTAACTTTCTCATCAGTACGTAAACTGCTATATATTTCTATGGATATTTTCAACATCCCACAATATTTTTTATTGTCTGATCAATTTAATTAATAAAATCTTTTGAATATGCATCGTGCTCTCGATAATCTCGAAGAAAACGAAAGCTTAAAGATAAATCACAAAAGAAGTAGTAACTGGTGTCCTTTAAAATACTCGGCGAAATTTCGTTGACATTTTATGATTCTGAACATCCTGGCCACAATCTCACAGCTCAAAACTGTATGTACGTACTAGTGAGCAAATAAAAATCGGGACACTTTGTTCTACAAGTTAAATAAGCAACCTTTGTACATTGTTTAAAATTAAACAAAGAATAGTTTTGAAGTTGAAGTTTTATTAGACAACACAATTAAAATAGTGAGAACAAATTTGAAACTCTTTCTAGAGGAAATTGATGAAAAATCTAAAAATAAAAAACAAAAACTCGGTTAAAATATTAAACTTATTGAATGTTAAAAATAAATGTGAAATTGTAGCATCGGAACAGGATTAATACGAGAAAACAATTATATCCTTACATTAAAGTTTACCTGAACTGTTCGCCCTATTCTTTGTTAGATTATAAATAATTTAGGAAGGTCAGGGTTAATAATCTTTGATAATCTTAAAGTAGATATGCTTATTTAACTTGTAGAACCAAAAGTGTTTTTTAAGAAGTTTCACACAATGATGAATTGAATTTGAGTGTTTATTTAAATTAAATTTAACGACGAACATTTTTCAAATGAATAGTGGAATATATTAATTACCACAGAGAAAATATGTAAAATGTCATTTTAGTCACTCGCTTCCGTTTGTAAAACATTGTATCACACTAAGTTCATTGTTTCACTTATATTGACGCAAAAGTCAATTGTCTATAAAGCCATGGCATCATAACATTTGTTACCATTACAATAATTGTTAAGAATTCACAACAATTTTACAATCTGTAAGGTCTACTGTATGGCTTAAATTGTTTTCGGCGTCGCCGTAACGCGTATTCGTCATTAATATCTTTACTTCACATCTTGTAAATGATATTTTCAATTCTTGGACCTATTTACAAAAATATTTGTTTTCACATTTTTCTTTTAAATAAAATTTGTTTGTAATTTAATTATACAGTGTGTCCAAGATAAGGATGAACAGCATAGGGATTTCGAAAACCGTGAGTTAAATTTGGAAAAAGTTGCCCACTTGAGGTGTCGATATTTTGCTGTTGAGAAACTCGCTGAGTTCGGCTTACTTTCGGAGATATTCGAAAAAATCCGAAATTGCGCCATTTCGTTTTCATTATATTCTGAAGTTATTCGAAAAGTTACCAAAAAACTGAATGCACTTTGTCATTGCCACTCGCTCTGCTCTACAAGATGGCGTTCACTAATTTTCACTACAAGGTTTCATTTCAAAGAAACCATCATCAACTTTATTTTTTCTTATGGCAGGCAAAAAAAGTACACTCTATATAAGAAAGCATTTTTCATTACAAATTCAACGATGTACTACACAATATGGTTATTCGTGATTTTTTAAGAAAAATAACGTTTTATTAAATTTCTAATCTTTTTGGTCTAGTGTGCCATGAATGAAACCATGGCAACGAAAAATGGAGTCGAATTAACAATTGACTTCATTTCTTTCATTGTTAATTTTGATAGAATCTATTTGAATAACAAAGTAGTATCAGTTTAGCAAGGTTTTTCAGTGTAGGTCATATTTTACAATGAAGAGAAATTTGATATGCTGTCCTGCTACATTACATGCCGGAGATATTCTGTAGAAGCCAAACACTTGTATTTGATTAAGTACCCGGAACGGAGGCAATCAGGAAAGTCCACTTAGGCGTTTGGTGTCCAATCTAAAATAATAATTCAAGCAACCCCTACTGTCCCGCACATTCGAGCGTAGCAACATTTTCTGTTTGCTCCAATTATTTCAACGCACACTACATCAAAAAGTTTTGAAATATACGTGTTCCATTGTAAAATATAACCTACACTGAAAGACGTTACTACACTGATATTACTATGGCAATCTAATCGATTCTGTCATAACTAACAATAGACTTCATTTTTTCGCTGCCATGAAGATTAGAAAGATTAGAAATTCATTAGAACGTTATTTTTTCTTAATAAAATCACAAATAACCATATTGTGTAGTATATCGTTGAATTCGTAATGAAAAATGCTTTCTTATACGGACTGTACTTTTTTTGAGTGCCATAAGAAAAAATAAAGTTGATAATGGTTTCTTCAAACAAAACGTTGTATTAAAAATTCGTAAACGCCATCTTGTAGAGCAAAAAGAGTGGCAATGACAAAGTGCATTCAGTTTTTTGGTAACTTTTGAATAACTTCAGAATATAATGAAAACGAAATGGCATAATTTCGGTTTTTTTCTAATATCTCCGGAAGTAAGCTTAACTCAGCGAGTTTTTCAACAGCAAAATGTTAACCCTTTGAGTGGGCAACTTTTTCCAAATTTAACCGACTCTGTATCTCTGACGATTTCCGAGATCCCCATGTTGTTCATCCTTATCTTGGACACACTGTATACAATTTTTGTGTTAAACTATTTTTTGGTCTGGTCCGACAAGTAATTACTGAGATATAAAAACCACGTGACACTAATTGTTTTAACAATATCTCCAAGAATATTAATTAAACAAGAAAAAATTTGAATTGAAAATTGTTATTCATTCATAAAAATATCTATCGCACTGAAGCTATTCAAAACCAGAAGATTGTCGTGTAAAAAAACGCCAATATGATACTATCGAGTGCGCTTTTGTTCGCCTTTTTATTTTGGTCAGATAAGATTATATATTTACTAATATGCGGTAAAACACGCAAAACAAAATGTATTTTACAGACAACAAAAAAACTATGTAATAGAAGTACAATCTTAACTTTAACCGTTTATAATGTAAGAAAAACTTAGAAGACGAAGAATCTATAATAGTTATTCTATGTGGGAATGTGGTGCGAATTAAACCAAATGTTCGATTTTTCTGGTATAATAGTAGTATGTGTTTGTTTAATGCTTGAATTATCGGCGCATTAATTATGATAAATCGCAATCATTAGTTATCGTCTCGCTCTCAAAGTCTTTTTATATTTTCTAACTCCAAGTGAAATATACTATTTTTTTCTTCAAGCGTTTATTGCTGGTTTTCATGTGTTATTCTCGAATTTTTTAGATTCTCGAGTGACTAAGCATTCTCGACGAATTAGGTTGGTACTTAACTGTCACATTCATAATAACAACAAAACCGAGGTACCAACCTAAATAGTTGAAAAAACAAAAGATCTGTTGCTTTTAATGTTTAGACAGTAAAAAACCTTTCTAGCGTCTGCCAGTATTCAGTTTTAATGTCGCTTGAAGAAAATAGTAGATTATTTTACTAGGAGTTAAATAATATAATTAAATTAAGTGAAACAGTTATATTTTTTAACTTCAAGTGAAATATACTATTTTTTCTTCAAACGTTTATTGCTGTTTTTCATGTGTTATTTTCAAATTTTCGGGGTTCTCAAGTGTTATACTGATGTTTTATTCTCGACGCATCAGGTTGGTACTTACTGTTACATTCGTAATAATACGACATAACCGTGGTGCCAACCTCTAAATAGTTGTGAAAACAAAAGAACTGTTACTTTTAATGTAAGTAGTTTAAGTAGTAAAAAGCCTTTTTAGCGTCTGCCAGTAGTTCAATAATATACCCTTTTAATGTCGCTTGAAGAAAATAGTTATTTATGTATCAAGTCACTAAAGTTTGATTTTTCATGACGAATGTGTTTTAATTGCAGAGGCGATAGCCGAGGCATATAAAACAAGTGAGTCATGAAATAGTTATTTGGATCACTAGTCCAGAAAATGATATTTTGCGAGTGTGAGTGATATTGCGTAGCCGAGGCGCACTCGCGAAAATTTTCTGGACGTGTAATCCACAAAAGTTGTTATACCGACAAATCTTAAAATACTTACAAACTTATTATTTAGTTCAACAATTTATTACTAAGGATTTATTTTTTCTGGTTGGCAGCCACTTGTCACTGCATATTTACTTGATTTTCAAATTTAAATTTAAATAAAGTGACACTTTGTGGTGAAGAATTTAATTGAAAACGAAGTATGGAAACACCAGCTCACATAAAAGATACAGCGGAAGCAGTGATTAATAATTTATTACCAACAAAATCTGTAACTCGTTACTGGAAAGCGTATAAAGAATTTAAGAAATTGTGAAATAGTAATAGTACCACTAACATTTACAACGAGTATGTTCTTCTTGCATATTTTGATGAGAAATCAAAAAAAAAACAATTCTGCAACTCTTTGGTCCATATTTTCAATGTTAAAATGAACTCTGAGTATTAAAGACATCAACATTGAAAAATATTCAAAATTAATTACTTTACAACCCACCACACATAACCTAAAAAGTTGAGGTTTATGTAAAAGTAAGTAGCAAATGTAATCAGCTGTTTTCTTTATGTCAAAAATTTCAACCGCGCATGCGCGTTTCTAAAATTTACATACATTTTACACGTCTCTTCCGGCGAAAATGTGAACTTAAAAATCGTCGTACAATGAATGTATAATGAATTACTTTAGTACCGACTTTATTTATTTTACTGCCGATTTTTTTGTACTTTAGTGAGGATTTCGGAAAAAAGTATTTTTATGGGTCTTCCGCTCGATGAAATATCCCTAAGGAATAATAAAATTGACTTGATTGGTTTACAATTCAATTCACCAGTAAACTTTATACATACTAGTGATTGTTTTACAACATTCTACGCTTAGGAAGCACCGAGAGATTATTATATTATAAAATGTCATATATTATAGATAACATTTAACAAGGATATGTTATGGGGTTAACTAAACAAAAAAGTTATCGTAAAATAAACAATTATATTCAACAGAAAAAACAACAACTGAAACTAAATGTTATTGCGAATTTTTTATCGTATATCCGTTATTTTTTTACAAAAATATTTTTTTATTATACATATTAAGAAAATATTTATGCGTATGAAATTAAACACGTGTTAAGCGCCAGTCATTGAATGAAAACGGAAATTGAATTCTGTACTATGTATTTTCACACATTTTTGAAATTTAAATATGCACTAGTTTTTCAAAGAAATGATTTATGAGGTATTATGTTATATAGTGCAAATACATTGAATTGCTTGTGTGGTTCGTGAGAATAGTAGAGATTTCCACCAATGATTTCTTTCTATTTTCGAATTGACTTGATTAATCTTTTCTACCGTTCATCATCGGTAACTTTCACGTAGCGTAGGCATTTATTTATCGAGATGTTTTGATTGATAAATCACGTGATTGTTGCTCCTATATTGTATATAATATTTGACCTTTCTTTTGGTGTTTAATTCACGAACAGATGGTTTGTTTCGATCAATCATTTATGAATAATATAGTGAGAACAATTATTTTATTTTAAAACGATTAATTCAAAGTTGTCACATTTAACTAATTATTAAGAACTTTCTCGATTCGTGAAGAATGGTAAACACCACTTCGTGTTACGTGATATTGGCACCATTCGCCTGAGAACTCAAATTTAAATTTCTACTCTTTAAATATACTAAATTTATGATTGGCATTCAATTAATAATGCATTTGTTTTTTATTCAATATAGTACCCTATATAAATAAATTATTTGCGATGTATCTTTTATTCCAATAATAATTCATACCTACTTGATTGTTCATTTTAAATTTGTCACGTTCGTAATTTTAGCAATGTTTTACAATATGCCATCTTTTAAGACTTGACAATATTGATCAATCTCATGCTCTATTGAAACAAATCACAATTTAAATCGACAAAACTTGTTGCCTAGTGATTTCTTCACTTCCTCTTAGCAAATAAGAAAGCTTGAGCGCTAGAACATGGTTTTGATAAATGAAAAAACCATATTGTTAAGCAAATTATGTGTAATCTTGACGGCCAGCGTTGAAACTTATGTCCAGAAATTTCAAATTGTAGATTTAATATTTTTAATAAATTGAAATACCAGTTATAGTTTAGATTTTTCGCCTGGAGAAACTTTAGTTTTTTTCCCGATTGTTGCTTTGGTAACAAAGTTTTCAGGTCAAATTTAACCACTCACGATATTATTCTGTAAAATTGAACATAGGGAATTCAATACTGCTATCGTCATAGTTACTGTATGTTTAACATTGCTGAGTTTTTTTTTTTTAAATCGAACACATTAATATTTTTATTTCAAGTCATACAATTAGAACACTATTGCTAAATTAGCAGAAAGAACATCTTGAATTAAATTAAATAACTAAACAATAAGTTTTGGATACCTAGGGTCGACTCGTGTTAACGAACACGTAAGTAAATGCATTCGCATTAAGTAACTTTGTCGGCAGATGTCTAAAAGCAGTTACGTAGTCGATAGTATGATTTGTACAATAGTGAACTTACACTTGAGTTGTCTCACTCCTGAAGAGTCCCATAATGACGAAACAGCTGTCGGGTGATTATCGGTGTTTGTTTGCTATTCTACAACCTCTTGCGAACTTACAGCAGGCGATTCGAGATTTTTATTTTTGCTTAGTTGGCTATAATTATCGAAGATCGACTTATGTAACTGTTTTTACAAAACTGTCGACAAAGTTGATACATAACTGAAATTTTAAAAAAATATTTCAAAAGGTTTTTACAACTTATTTTCGTTATCTTCCAATGCCTGAAGTTTACGCCACCCTGTATATAAGAATGATCTTCAGACTACTATTACATAATGAGAATCAAAATTCTGTCGCTCCCCTATAATTTTAACTCAAAATGTACAAGAAATTTTATGTAAAAATTTAAGGTAGGTCCTTTAATTTTTGCACGTAAAATACATTATTTTTCGGTTTTCATAAAATATTTACCGTTTCCCTTAACTTATACCCTACATATACTATATCGTTTAAAAGCTAATTAATTATAGTAACAATCCCTAAAAAGACATATAGGGTGATCCATTTAAAAATCTTGAGATATTACCTGGTTTGCATTTTGCTTCGCCCTGTATTAATAAAGTTTCCGATAATAAAAATAATTAATACTAACACAGTTAATGACATGTTAAAATAATACATGTTAAATTATTTCAAGTAACTTGCGTTAAAGTATATGTCATTTTTACTGATAATTAGCTATATATTCTAAAATACCCTGTACAATATATTGATATGCTATATATTTTTAAAGCTCTTGATGAGAACTTTTTGAAACTTAAAGAAAATATGGTATGTTCTATTAAAAAAAATGTAAGTTTATGCTGCCACGACTCTTTGGAACACTCAGTAACTGTACTAAATGTGACTAATTTTGAAAGTTATATCTTTTTTATTAACTAAGTTATTTCCCGATGTCAGAAGTTTGCGTCAAACTGTATATATTATATAGGGTGGGCCACGCTCAACGGGACGGTGCTTACTGGGAAAACGAAAAATGATATGAAAAAGTTATTTGGCAGGAGTACGTAGGGTAGTGACGGCTACTTTTCTAAATTAGTCAGACATATACAGGGTTTTCCAAAAAAGCGTGCTATATCAAAGTTATGTTTTTTTGAATGGAACATCCTGTATTTTATTTTATTTTTGAAGTATACTGAACAAAATAATGGCACTTTATTAAAACTTTCCTATACCAATTTTTTATAGTTATCGATTTAAATGACTTTGTTTGCGAAATTGGTATGGTTTAAAAACATTCATTACACTTAATCGCCAAAAAATTAGGGGGTCATTGATACGAATTATTGTAATATAAAGTTTATTTACAGGGGGTTGTTAATTTAGAGTTTCATGACAATATAATATTTGATCCAATTACTACGTTATTCAAAATGGGACACCCTGTATTTTCCTATTGTAGTAAAAAGGTTAAACAATTCCCTTTCAAATCATTACCAGGTTCCCTATACCAATATTCACCAATTTCACGATTTTTACACGATAACGATTGTAAGTTAGACATTTCTAAATTCTCTCCATTGTTAAATAAAATGTTAGTAAAAAAGTGTGTTCTTTTTTTATGGTAAAGCAGATTGATTTTCATCAATAAACATACGTAAATAAGAAAATTTTCAAAGTCGATTTTCTCGCAAACGGTACGCTAATATCTAATTGAACTAAGAGTTCCTTATTTACGTAAAAAGTTTATAATTTACAAATAATTGAAATAACCTAAAGAGTAAAAAGAATTGAGGGATTTTAAACCCTTACCCTTCCAAGTATGTGACGCCACTGAATAAAATTTCAACAATTTGAGTCTGGAATCTTACTTACCATCAAATGGTTATACAATACACCAATTTTCAAAATTTAATTTTAAATGTTTTTCAAGTTAAACATAAAAAAACAGTGCCCTATTCTAAGTGACGTAGCTCCCTTATGAAGCATTTTCGGACTATTTGTCCTATTTTTATCCAAGGATTACGCTCCCGAATATTTTTGAGTGGGGGCAATACGAACCGACTATTCTGTAGCATCAAAACGACAAATATTTTACATGATTTGAAGACCCTCCAAGAAAATCCAATAATTTCAAAGCCTTGATGTACAGGCTGTTTTTAATTCGACCGCATAACACTAACTACTTGGAAGCTGAAAGTAATTACTTTTCAGTTAATATTAGGGATACCTACCCCGGGTAGGCTACCCGTAACTGATATTTTTTGAGAAACTATTAAAGTTGATATTTTAATACTTAGCGATATCCGTAAAATAAGCATTACTTTGCATTATTCCATCACTAATACGTCTTGGTTACAATATTATTTATTGTATACGACAATGATTAGTCATATGAAATAATTATTTGAATCTGAGTACAGGGCAACTGACCATGAGATGCCGACACCGACTTAACTTTGATATTGTAGGCATTTTATTTACCCTGTACAATCAAAAATACTTTTAAAATGTGGTTTCGACTAATATTTTTCTGGTATATCTGGGATTCATTAGTAACCTAATAACCAACGGAAAGTTATCTGACATTATTTGTCGTTTTGATGCTATAGAATAGTTCATCGGTAGTGCCCCACCCTGTATATATTCTTCTTTTATTAACACTATTCCTTCTTTTAATTGTTCAATTTTCTGAATTATTCTATTTATACGCGTGTACTGCTTTTTTTTTTATTTTATAACGTACTTTTCCTATGTCTTGTGGTATACCTCCTTTCCAGATATTATTTCGGCTCACTTGAATCCTGTTGCTTTAATTTGATTCCAATTTTGATCTGGTTTCATTTTTTAATTTCGCCACACACATTCTATTTTTGATTTTTCTTTCTTTATTTTATCAGAGTCACAGTCTTGTCTCCTCATCGCAAAAATATTAGCTATGTTTCTTCCATGTTCAAAACAGATAGTACTTACTAACGTTACCAAGTGGACTAGTAAATTATAAAATTATAAAACTCCAACTTTTCTGCTTGTCACTTTCTTCCGTTGGTGTGTATACAATGAGAAAATTGGAAAATGTATTAATTTCCTTTTTCAATTTACAAAGTCTATTCACCAATGTGGTCTTTGATTCTTCTTTTTAACTCATTAGAAAGAAATAAAATATTTCCATACGGATTCCTTTTATTATATCATTAGTCTAATTTTCAAATAAAATGAATTAGGTGGGTATTTTGTTAAGACCCTGCGGTACCAAAAAACTAATTTTTTATCATTTGAGTTAGTTTTGAATCATTTTACATGGGCAAGTACTTAGTTATGTTCTACTGTTTATAATCAGCTTTTACAACACCTCCACCCCTTAGTGGCGATCATTTTAACGAGTTTCGGAAATTATAAGTGATCTTACCGAACCCTTGCGGTCAACGTGTATTTCTTTTTATATTACCAAAGTGATTTAAAAAAGGAACGTAATAATTAATTTTATACCATTGTGTAAAATTGTAATATAAATACAAAATGCAAACGCGAATAATGATGCCAGACTTTTTAGAATAAAATAGTTGAGAAGCTAGCTCGCATTGAAAAAGGGATTGTTAATAAACTGTTTCCCTTATACGACGCATTTTAAAAACTCGACGTGTGGAACGGAATTTATTTGAATTTGAAAGAAGGGGGATATGTGGGATATTGTCGTCGCAGACGACAGGGATGCATTGAAAACTTTTTATGACTCATTTAGTTACACATACTCATTTTTAATGTTTCTTTGTCTGTTTGTTGTAATTTGAGTTTTAAACCCTTTTTTAATGATACATTTTTAATACTTCAGATTTTAACATGTAACAACGCAGTTCGCATAAATATAAGTTTTTAACTAAATGTTTATTATGAAAAAAATTTTAACTTCCAACACCTTCTATGTTTACAGTTATAATGGGTTCCTATCTAGAAAGTTATCATTGAACAAATAAATGATTATAGATTACATATTTATAATTCTTGTAGAATTGTATATGTAAGGTAAATGTTTTACTTTGTTTATGTGTTCTGCGTTAGAAGGGAAATCTAGAGAATGTTTTTTGGAAGCCGTTGAAATTGGACGAACGAAGAATGTTGATGTTTAACACTTTTATTTGCTCAATTATTTATACACAAAACGTTAATTATAAGTGACGTTTGTTAAATGTGTGTAAATTATTATTTCGGGTATACATACCTTGTGCAACTTCCTATTTATGTGCAATCGCCAACAATTTTCTCTTCTGTGTTAATTCGGTTTAAATTCCGTACATCAAAGAATTTGCACGACAATCGATATTATTTATAGTTTGGATAAAAGCACTTCCTGTTTTACGCATTTTCTTCCACCATTATCGTTGATGTAAAACTTTACTTTCAGAAGGCTCTTAGTAATATCGGTAATAAACATTAACGATTATGAATATTAAATGTTGCTACTTGTAAATATTGTGAAACATAATATGAATGGCGTAACAGCGTGTTTTTTTTATGTTTTGTTATTACAAGTGATATCGGTACCTGGAGCTAAAATGCTGTACCCATTTCTACACTCCTGCTCCAGAAAAAATGTAACCAATTATTATTATTTTATTATTATTATTGCTTGAATGTAGTACCATCTGTTGTTGATAAATACTTATGCGTAAGAAGTCGGTATTGCACTTTAAGTTTTTACATTTGATTTAAGGTTATGCACGTTACCATCGAGAAAACAACAAATGGGACACCTTGATTCTACAATTTAAATAAGCTTATCTACTTTAATGTTTAGGATGTAGTACATTGTTTAGAAAATAGTGATGAAGAATTGAAGGTCATACAATTGTTTTCTTATATTGAATTCTGCCCGGAGGTTACTACTTCACGTTCGTCACATTTTATTTTTAATATAGTAGAATGAATTTAATATTTTGACCATATTTTTGGTTTTTTTTTATTTTTCAACAATTTCTCTACATAGAGTCTTAATCTCATTCTTACTATTTTGAGCATGTTGCGTAATAAATATTTATTTAATTAACCAGATTAATGGTGATACCAAGGAGGGTTTCTTCAGTTTCTTTAAAATGTTGAGTTGTTATGGTATAAAACCAAACACGTATTCGATTTGCTGAATACGTATTAAGTAACTAAATGAAGACGGCGGTTTATCAAACAAAAAGAATAGTTATAGCCATGAGCGAAAATGATATACCAGCCCAACGCATCATTATTCGTTTTTTGGTAATAGACAATGTAAAATCCACGGAAATTTATGGAAAATTACTCGGGCAGTTCAGGGATGAGTGCCTCTTTAAGATCCAAGTGTATGAATGGTGTTCCGGTTTCCGAAAAGACCGAGATGTGGTGGTGAACTTGCCACAAGTGCGGCGCCCTAGGAGCAGTGTCACGGATGAAAACGTAACCCCTATTGATAAACTTTTTTTGGATGATCGACGCAGTAATGTACACGATATGGCTGGAGAATTGGGCATCAGCGTAGATAGAATTGAGTATATACTTCATGAACGGTTAGGTTACCGCAAAATCTCAGCCAGATGGGTGCCAAAACTTCTGAATTTTGATTAGAAATTCACGCGCTGGGAAGTTTGTACGCGTCTCGTGTAGCGGTTTGAAGAAGAAGGGTAGAATTTATTGCCCAAAATACTCACCACAGACAAGACATTGGTACATCACTATACACCAAAGAGTAAACGCGAATGGAGGAAGAAAGACGAGGGTGCGCCAGTTAAAGCGAAGGTCGCAGCGTCAGCTGCGAAGGTGATGTGTACCGTATTTTGGGACATGAGAGAAGTGATTACGCTTCATTTTCTCACTGTATTACGAACTGTCAACGCGCAATATTACAGTAGCATTCTAAAAAACACCGTAAAGCCTGCTTACAGATAGGAACGACACGATATTCCAATCCGTAGTGCGATTTTGCTGCAAGATAACTGAAACATCCTCCATGCAGTCCAGACTGTGATTATTATTTATGTGGTCTATTGAAAGAGACACTCGGCGGACAACGTTTCGAAAGCAATGATGAAGTGGAATCATTTATGCGCGAATGGTTACGTGAAAAGCCGTGTGATTTTTACGAAAAAGGCATCCAAAAGCTTCCGGAGATGTAACAAAAATGCCTTCAGTATGGGGGATACTACCTAGAAAAACTGTAAAAAATTGTAGCCTTCATTGAATTTTTTTTATGCATGTTTTTTCAACAGCTAGTACACGGCGACATTGAGGGAGCATTGACCTTGAATTAATGTTGACAGACCGCCCAAACAATGCAGTTTCAGTCGCTATGGAGCGTTGGAAAGTGGAACATCGTGTGTTTGCTGTCGCGCAGTACTTTTGAAATAATGATTCTGTAGTCACAGTGCCTGATCGAAATATTGTACTCCGATGGGTTGCAGTGTTTAGAAGTACTGGATGAAAAAAAAATCACCTGGTCTTCTCCGTTGGAGAGAGCCGTGCGTAACTTTCAGGAGAGGATCCAAATTTGTATCCCGCAAAAAGGACGTCATCTTCAAGACATTATTTTTCGAACCTAGTTAAATAATGTATATTTCAAAACTGCATTAAAAGGTCTATCACTTAATGCTTGTGTTTATTATTTTTATCAAACCGTGTCCCAGTCATTCAATAGTGATAAACATGCTTTTCTCTGCTCCACGCTGTATTTCAACCACCCTTTTAAAATGGGGATGTGTGTTAAGCCCTGATTGTTTGCCCTAATTATTACAGTATTGTAACTTGTTTCACTAATTTTCCAAATTTTTTGATTTTTTTTTAATTTTTAGTTGTTTCTAAATATGCATTAGATCAAACTTAATCTTTTGTTGTCGTGCATTCTAAAACATAACTTTTTCATCAGAATACAATAACATAAAACAGATGCAAAACAAACGTTTAACGATAAACATCGATTTAACAAAATGATAACGGGATTGTAATTCTAGAAGGTAAAGTAACGAATATTCCTCAACATCTTATGAAATAAGATGGGGAGTTATGCGACGGTTTCCAAACCAAAAATTTTTACACCCCTTTCTTTTCACGTTGTCCAACGAATTAAAGTTAGTACGTTATAATAAAGCAAAAAAAAAAATTGTCCGACGACCGGCCGTCCGTCCGTATGTAAACAAGATATCAAGAAAACCACCGTCTGATTTTTATGAAACTTTGTCCTTATTTATAATTCCGCAGATCTGATTAGATTTTGGGCAAGCAATTGTTAATTAAATTATTATATATTACACATTTTGTTTCAAATAAAATTGAATTATACACAACTTTTGTTTAAACTATTTTTTGATCTGATAAGTTATTACTGAGATATAACGATCACGTGACAATAATTGTTGTAACAATATCTCCACCAATATGAATTTTACAAAAAAGTTATTGGAAATTCTATTATCTATAGCTTTTGTTTGAACCATTTTTTCTAAAATGTAATATTATTTTCGATTATCGGGTGATGTGGAGTTTTTGCGGTAAACGCTTGTTTTTTTAAGTATTTTGTTACTATTCCATAATACATCATTCCATTTGTCATTTAGTAAATCACTAAAAAAAAAAAGAATATACTGTGCAATCTGTTACGGTGAGTAGGTAGAATTATACCCGCTTCAGTCAGAGAGAGGGGTGGGTTAGGAGTTCTAATAGCCTAAGAGAAAGAAACTAACGACGAACTACTCGCTAGTAGCAATTCTGCACCGTAAAAAAAATTAAAGTAATTAAGATGAATCAGGTTTATAAGACAGGAAACGCAGCTTACGAATAACACGTTATATTAAGTGGCACACAAAAAAAGAAACAATGTAAGCTAAACGACAAGTAAATATCACACTAATTATTACACAAAATTTGAAGTGATCTGTCAAATTACATGTAGGACGCCACTGTTTAATTCGTGTAGTTCATTTGTATATGCAAAGTATGCTCATAAATTTAATAACCTATAAATGGTCAACAATATTGCACATACGTAGAATACAGAAATTATGTGCCAATGAGTTATGTAAGTATTTAGCTTTATAGGACCAGATCCAGCGCCAAATGTGTACCGAAATAATAAAAAGCCTACAACGGTGGCTAAAGAGATAGAACAATATTCTCTTACAAGACTTTTACAGAAAATTATCTTAAGGCAGACGATACACTAATTAAGACTAATTAAGCGTACGGCGCAATGTTCATGATAACGAATTATAAGTTAGTATTAACAGGCACGAGTGCTAGCGTTTCAAGTTTTAATTTCAGAGATGCGACACTCGCGGGATAATAACATAAAGAGCAGACCTGTATGTTGACAACCCCCGGAGTATTATGGTTGTTTGTGCATCAGTGACGCCCCTATAGTGGTTGAATCTCGATCGTTCCTCCAACGAGTATCCACCGATAGCAGTCCAGGTGGTATTCAAGGCTCGGCCGCTTGACCAGTAGCCGTTGTTACTACGTTGTCCACGACCTTGCAGCAACCGCACGATAATGAAGATTTCGGGTAACTGAAGAGAACATTGACTACGTCGAAATAAGATAATAAGAAGGTCAACAAAGAAGAGGAACCAAACGGTTTCGCCAAAAAGTCCACAAATTTTCCGTTGAATGGGAGTGCTCGAATATCGATTTAAGTCGTCCCTCACTGGATGTTGTTCATTTTAAGGAAACCGACCCCAAAAATTCTCGATGGCACCAGAATAACCGGCAAAACACATTGAGGCTTTTCGTTAAGCAACACTATCGTCACCCACAAGAAGAATGAATCACGGAAACGTAAATCGTTTATTAATTAAGAAATAAAATCCCTAAATCGATTACCAATCCAAAATCAGAATGGCGCGAGAAGTTTTTGAAATTTTTCAACTGTAAGCATATTTGCACCTTAGAATGGATCTCATTTTGTTTTTCGGCCAAAATTGTATTGTTAACGTTTTATTGGAATTTAAAGATAATAAAGGAAATTCAAGTAAAACTAAAGTTAATTCAACTTCTGCATCATTTGTTGCTTTAAAATCAAATGTGAGTGTCAAATGCTATCGTTGTGGGAAAGTTGGTCACACAAAAAATGTTTGTGGCATAAAATGTTATTTGTGTCATAAACTTGGTCATAGAGCATCAACCTGTAGATCTAGAAGTAGCAGTAGAAATGATAATGTTCGAGCAAATTATTGTGACGCAAGTACATCTGAAGCAAATGAAGTTGAAAATGTAGCATTTTATACAAGTGATAATGGTCATGATAGAAATTGTTTATGGTGGTATGCAGATTCCGGGGCCACTCATCACTACATTAATACTGAAGACCTATTAGTAAATAAAAATATTTTGAAGAACCGAAATTCATCCAATTGGCAGAAAAAGGAAAATCGATGCTTGCAACATGCAGTGGTAATGTGAAGGTTATAAGTATGGTGAATGGTAAAGAAATAGCAATTACAATTGAAGATGTTTATTGTGTTCCCGATCTTAGGGTGAATTTGTTATCGATATCAAGAATAGAAAAGGTAGGATTTGAAATTATTTGTGCTGCTGGTACTATCTGTATTAAAAGAAATAATGTTATATATGCGAAAGGTGAACGAATTAATAACCTTTATCAATTAAAATTTGAAGTTAATAATGGTAAAATGATGGAGCCAGCAATGCAAATTTAGCTGTAGAATCAGAAAGTGATCTTTGGCATAAGAGATACGGTCATTTGAGTTATGACTCATTGGCTAGGATAAATAATTTAAATTTAGTCAGTGGTTTAAAGATTAGAAATAATAAAAGAAATGTACTATGTGAAATATGTGTAAAGGCCAAACAAAAATCTTTCCGTATTATTCAAAAAGTGTGAGGTCAAATAGAGTATTACAATTAGTTCACACAGACGTATGTGGCCCAATTACGCCTGTTTCTCATAATGGAAATCGTTATTTTGTGACTTTTGTTGATGACTACTCTAGATTCATAATGGTCTATGTCATTACAACGAAAGATGAAGTATTTCAATGCTTTAAAAACTATATTGCAAGAGTGACTGCGTTGTTCTGTGAAAGGAAAGTATCAAAATTAGGTGTGATAATGGGGGTGAGTATACCTCAACATTATTTAAAAATTTTTGTGAGGAAAAGGAATTGATATTTCATATACTCCTCCATATACCCCACAATTAAATGGTGTTGCAGAACGCTTAAATCAAACTTTATTGAATATGGCTAGAGCGATGATAATGCAGGGAGAAATTGAAAAGGTTTTTGGGAAGAAGCAGTGCTTACTGCGGCATATATATTAAACAGGACACAGTCATCCATTGAGAAAATAAGACACCATATGAGATGTGGCTAAATAGAAAACCTAACGTAACAAATATGCGAGTTTTTGGTTGCGTTGCCTATACGCGAATACCAGATACATTGCGGACAAAATTAGATGCTAAAGGTGTAAAGTGCAAATTTATTGGTTATACGGAGAACGGTTACAGGTTGTGGTCTAAAGAAGAAAATAAAATAATACATAGCAGAAACGTAGTATTTGATGAAGAAAGATTTTCTATTCAAAATAAAGATAAAGAACAATTTATAGAAAATAAAGTAAACGCATGTGATGAAATAGACACTGAACAAAATGAGATTGAATATGAATCAAACCACAATAAAGAAGAGTACACAACAGAAGATGTAGTTCCAGAAGATAATAAGGAAGGTACTAATCAGGACTCAATTGAAGAACAAAACAAGAATGAATGCAGACCAAAACGATCACGAAAGTTACCTACACGTTTGGAAGATTATGAAGTTGATTTTGGGTGCTTAGCGTTATTGAGCGAACTTTATGAGACTCCAAAAACCTTTAAAGAAGCAGAAAGAAGTTCTAAAAGAGAGCAGTGGAATAAAGCGATGGTAGAAGAACTAAATGCTTTGGAAGATAATGAAACTTGGGAACTAGTCGACAAACCCAAAAATGAAAAATTATTGGAACCAGATGGGTTTACAGAGAAAAGAGAATGACGGATGTATACAATATAAAGCGAGATTGGTTGCTAGAGGTTTTCAGCAAGACATTGAGGATATATCTCAAATACATGCACCAGTTGCACGATTATCAACATTTCGAATACTACTATCTATTTGTGTCAATTATGATCTATTTTTAGAACAGTTGGATGTGAAAAATGCATTTTTAAATGGTTTAATAAAGGATAAAGTTTATATGGAGATTCCAGAAGGATGGAAGGTAAGTGAACAGAATAAAAATAAAGTATGTAAACTGAAAAGGCAATATATGGTCTCAAACAAGCTCCAAAAATCTGGAATGAAAAGTTTAACGATTTTATAACATGTTTAAATTTCAAACGATCAAAATCAGATTACTGTTTGTATACTTACCATGAACAGAACATACAATGTTACTTATTACTATATGTTGATGACATTTTGGTCGCTTGTAATGACAAAGACTTTTTAAAGCATGTAAAATTCAAATTGTGTGAAAATTTCAAAATGAAAGAATTAAATAATGTAAAAATTTTCTAGGTATAAATGTTAATCGAGATTTTACTGGAAAACTATTTCTATAGATCAGACCTTAGCTATTAAAAACTTATTGAAAAGATTTAATGTAGATGATTGTAAGATCTTTAAAACACCAATTGAAAAGAATTTAAATTTAAAGAACAATACTAATGAAAGATTAAAAACTGATTTGCCATTTAGAGAATTGTTAGGTAGTATGATGTATATTATGATGGGAACAAGACCAGACATTTGTTATTGTATAAGTTACTTTGGTCAATTTCTGGAATGTGCTACAAATGAACATTTCAAATACTTATTAAGGGTCTTAAAATATTTAAAGTCTACAATCAATCTAAAATTAAAATTTAGCATTTCAAATGAGAGTTTAATTGGATATACTGATGCTGATTGGGCAAACAATGTAATTGATAGAAAGTCTGTGAGTGGTTTTTGTTTTAAACTGCATAATAACTTAATAAGTTGGGGCTCTAAAAGCAATCAATTGTAACACTATCTAGTACTGAGTCAGAATTTGTTGCTGTCTGTACGGCTAGTTGCGAATTGATATATATTAAGAATCTTTTAGATGATTTAATGATTAGTTATCGGTTGCCTATAATTCTGTATGAGGATAATCAAAGTACTATTAAGTTGCTTAGAAATTTCGAGAACAACAAAAGATGTAAGCACATCGATGTTAAATTTCACTTTGTTGTTGATTTAATTAATAAGGGAATTATAGATGTAACGTTTGTATGTACGAACGACCAATTAGCTGACATATTTACTAAGTCGCTTGGTTCAGAAAAATTTAGAAGTTTAGTTTTAATGTTAAGTTTAGAGTAGCGGAAGAATTCTGCAGGATTGAGGGAGGGTGTTAGAATTGTTTAATTAAGTAAATTAAGAAGTGCGGCAACTCTGCTAGAATTCTATATAGATATAAGTGACAACAATGTTTTGATATGATGTATGTTGTATGCGCCAAAAATGTTAAGTCAGAAGAATGTATTTTAAGTGTTTATT
Organism: Abscondita cerata; assembly: GCA_030710515.1. Lineage (NCBI taxonomy): Eukaryota > Metazoa > Arthropoda > Insecta > Coleoptera > Lampyridae > Abscondita > Abscondita cerata. Next base: position 35,939 of record JALBCR010002486.1, on the reverse strand, counting down.
ATCTCCAATTATCGAAATTGTCACCATTAAATGGAAGTATACCATATTTATTGTCATTCAACCCACGATTCATTTCCATTTTTCGTTTCAATTTTTTTTTTTTTTTTTTTTATAACCTCACAAAATGTTACTCAACTTTTAAACAAACTTGTACCACTATTCTGGGCCCATAACTGTTTCTCCAAACAAGGAATAACAAAGTACTGAAAATTTGTACGTAGAATCTACTACCAATATAAGCAAAGATGTGTTTCAGCGTTTTTTGAAATTTTTTGTTGGGGGGTGGGCGTCAAAGGTGTGTATCATTATTTTAGGTCTGTAAGAGTGAAATAGAAATCTTCGACTCTGTTAAAATTTATATGATGTTTGGTGTGTAACAATAGAATTATGATTTTAAGATATATAACCTATCTATTGTTCATTTAAATGCTTAAGTGGTCCCCAGGTGAGGGATAAGGCGAAAGTCGTATACCGAAATAGAAAACAAACTTAAAAATGTCTATTTTGTATACGTAATGAGATGGAAATTTTATTTTCATTGTCAACAAATATTATGTTAGTTTGATTATATGTGCTTTTAAACTCAAAAGTCTTTTATTTTTGATGTTTTAGACGATTTTTTTTGTTATCGTAACATTTAGGTTACCGCACCGCAAACCGTTTGAATTACTTTGATTTAAATTAATATTTTTATACATGTAATATAATAATTGGTTATGCATGTTGCAATAGTGATTTAGTATTTTTTACAAATTTTGTGGTAACTGCCAAATGTATGTCACGCCGTCACAAGTTGTTTAAAGTGGTTAATCGCATAGTTGTTCTCAAAATTAACCTTAATGCTGTTGTTGCAAAATCTTCAATCGTACTTTTACATCTTTTATTGCGTTAACTTGTTTTAAACTCAAAACATGTATTGATACTTAACTCAAACATGCAATTGTATATTAACATCTTCCATATGCAATATTTTACTTGATTGTAAATGAGATTGGTGAAATGTCTTTAGGAACGATTTGCAAAAGAAAATTGTTTATATGTTTGTATTTTTTAAATAATCATTTTCCTATTTTATTAGTTGGCATAATTAGGTTAGTAACAATTAGCGAAATGTCGCCCTTCTAGTCAAATAAAATTAACAAATAAATTGGCCGCTTTCCTGTTTTTTTATACATAATTAATGAATATTTGATAGATTTTAGGCAAATTTTTTGTAATTTAATTTTACAGTTGTGTTTATACAATTTATTAGGTATGTGAAAATTATTGGATGTAGAACTTTGTGCCCCTCTACTTGAATTGATTCCTTTCCGATATATATATTTTTTGGGATGAAACACTTTAAACAGTCGTCACACGGTGGAAATCTACTGTGTGGTTTATATTTGATTTTTGTGTATGGGACCCTTCAGTGTGCAATGATTCGAAAGATTACATAAGTAAATGGATATACATCACAAAAAATTAATTTGCAATTTCTTATAAAGCAATCGCTATTTTAAGATGCCGAATTTACAGTTCTAACCGGTCCATACTACTGGTTATTGTTAAACGTATTTATCTTGAAGACAATTCATCTCTCGATCCCTTTACCAAAAATAAACTTGCATGCATTCAATTGCAATTTTTATAAGATCAGAAGGTTAAGTACGATGACTGATGACGACTAGCATCCTGATTTATTTGCGAAACTAAAGTATTTAATTTATATATCTCTGTGAAAGTTGCCATTTTTTTTATTACAATAATTTTTTCCGTACGGCCCAAAAATTTTCCAATACATAACGTATGATATGTGATATCAATGTATTTTTTCATAAACATCACAAATATCAATCTCTATATGTATTTGTATTTACAATTTCTAAGAGTGTAGTTTTAAGTTGATAATTTTATTTATTTTTTATATATTAGTTATTTCTACTTGAAAGTTAATGAATGAAGTCGGTTGAACGATTCTTAGAAGCAATCTAACCACTAAATAACACATCTGTTCAATGTCACGAATGCTATGGCAGTAATGTACCTTTAACATAACGGAAATACAAAAAAAAATCTTTAATTGAGTGTAATTGAATTAAACTTCAGATTTTTACTTGAACATTTTTTTGCAAAACCGAATCGGCAATGAAGAACAATTAAATTATACATAGTATGAAAAGAAGTCGGGAAAATACATAACGTAAATCAGTGGTTTAAGCACTTCCTTTTTAAATTATGCACAACATTAGATATATGAAAAAAGTTTCGAACTTTTGCAGCTGCATTGTTTTTAAGATAATGAATATTTTAAATATTAGCATTTAATACTGCATAAGATGAAAATATGCCTTTGTTATTTTCTTTGGTCTATTGCAGTTCGATGATCGATCATAAAAATAGTTTGTTTAATTGCTATTTGAATTGTTTTATCGCCTTTAAATTCTTTTTTGTTGCTTTCACAATTATTATAGTCATGTTTAATTTAGTGTGGATTAACAGAAGGTTATTATAATTATATTGTTCTCAAAAACAATAAAGTGGAATGTAAAAGGTGAAATAAAATAATTTAGAAGTTTACATTGATGTAATGCAGTTGTTTCAAATACAACTGCTTTTATTTATTACTAGTAATATATGATAGTAGATTTCCCGCATGCGATGCTTTCAATCTTTCATAATAAATAAACAGGTAGTACCGTTAAAGAAATTCCTTAGACAGTCAATTCCAAAGGAAAGATGTCATGGTTCATTCGAATTATTAAAATATTTAGAGTATTCAAATGATACTAAAGATAAATGTAGATTCCTAATACATTAAAATTGAAACAAATAATAATCAATCGTTGTTGTATCACAAAACGCTATCAGTTTTATCGTTCTAATTTGAACACGAACATTTGTTAGCTCACAAAATCCATACGTACATACATGGTGAAGAACCGAAAGCAGAAAAAAATATCTCGATAGGGACTGCAAAGCTAGTCAATGCTTTCTTCTACTATATTCTTCTCAAAAATCGTACGTGGTTCTCAGTTCCTCCTTCATTCATCAACTATAACCAACACAATGTACTCTATAGTCTATAGAGTATACCTAAAGTAATCCGAGAAGGGGATGTAATTTTAAGACCAAAAGTCCTGTGACGATTCTCGTTCTGACACCCTCATTCTTTTTAATTATTTAAAACAGAGACGTACTGGAGCAGAATCGGTAAAAGTGGGACGACAATCAGCTCTACTAAAGTGTTGATGAATAAAGGACTAATGTGTAATGAAATAAGTACCCCTTTCCCTTATTGAAAAAATAAATGCAGTTGTGAAATTTAAACAAAAATAGTAGTTTGTGCACCTAGACGGGAAAGTGAATGTTTTCCCGCGGTGAAAGAAGAAATGGACAGGCGAGGCGTTAGTCCGGAAAACCACTTTCTGGTGGTGGTGCACACATTTCCTACACAAAGAAAAAAGCTTAACAGAATTTAATATTTTATTAAAATATTATATTTATCCTTAATGTTGTCAATCGACAAATTTGTAAGTTCGGCATGCTCCTGCAACTCCGATTATTAATACCACCTAAAACCATGACATTGTCGTATAACAATAAAAATTAATTTAACCCTTTACCTTTACTGCCAGGACCTTCTCTCAGAAAAATACTTATTTCTTGTTGGGTAAAGGTCTTGGACTTTTAGCGACATGTCCCACCAACTGCTTTTTACAAAAACTGTTACTTTAGAATAATTTCCAATATCATTATATTTTTATCGATAATGTTGCTTTTAACATTGAGTGTATTGACCGTAACGTTGAGGACTTTATTCTGTGATAAATTCGACATGTGGTTACAATCATATTTTCAGTATCTGTATTTTTTTATCGAACGCCAATCCATAAAAATTTTTGTATTGTTTATCAAACTTATGTCTTGATTTATCGGGTAACAAATTGTACGTAACTTGTTTCGCTATCTCAGGAGTACAAATCTCCAGGCTCGCATCGTCATCACTATTGTCGTTGCGGCCAGAAATCTTGTTAGATGATCCTCCATGTGAAATGCTTAATAAAGAGACATAAACACATTTTTACAAAAATAATTATTATGCTTGTTATTTACCTTCAAAATACACAGTCACAGCTTAAAAGTATACAGGGTGATTCATTACTATTTGGAAATAATTTAACACTAGAATCCCGACCTTTAATTATGAAGATTTAACCCAAAACACCTAGATGAAAGGTCGCTCATTACAGGGTGTTTTGTTTAAAAATTTAAAAACGATTTGTGCTTTAAAATTAATTGACGTATTTATTTCATATTTGGCAGGGAGTGTAGACACTGTACACCCTACACCCGTCTAAATTATGTTAAACAAACATTTCTGTCTACTATCAGAGACGTACGACAGGGGTAAGGGACCGGTTAATTGTGTCCAAATTCTACGCCACTGGCAGAATAAAAATTTTAGTGAAATAGTGAAATGAAGACTTTCCGTCACCTATCTATTCCTTTCATGCTGTCATTACATTTGGGCCACCCTGTATATCCCTTTTGATGTACGGGTGGTCAAAATTTGTGGAACGACTGTTAACTAAGAAAAATCAGTACAAGTTATTAATCAGTTTATTCTTCATTCACCACAGAATCATTGCAATACTTTCTCTTCCGTGAGCACTGTTCGGTAATAAAAAGCAAATGTAACAAATAATGTTAAGCGGGTTACTACTGAAAATCGACAAGAGTAAACTAATAACAACAATCTCACTAAACATAAGAAACGTTGACAACAACAACAAAAATAAAACTGAAAACAACTGATAAAAGAAAATATAAATAAATAGTGTTTGAATTGTGTGAAATGATAACATTTTGTGTTTATTGATATTAATTATTTGATTATTCTAATAAATAAGAGATATTTGATAGGTAAATTGAATATAATGACATATCGTTTATCTAGAATTGCGATATCCCAGTAGTGTATTCATATTTATCTTTTGATTTAAGAGGTAACTAAGTTTCTGTAGCTTCTTGCGCCATACACACATGTATAATTTTTGTTTTATGTATACTCATTATTTGCTGCACCTTTCCATTTATATAACTGCAACTACTCGTCAAAGAATGTTAAAAAGGGTACCACAATTTTCGACGTTGTGATGCGTTTTTTTTTTTAATTTGCAAGTTTTTATTCATTTTAAGTTCATAGTAGCAAGTTACATTTCTTTTATGTTCATTTATTCAAGTGTTCTTTTAAACAGACGAGAAATGGAACGGGAAGGGAGTGTTCTTGTTAGTATTTAAAACGAAGATACAAAAATACATACTTGCAATTTCACACGTAGGTCTGCGCATCCATTAATATCATTAAAATTCTTGTTTTGTTTAACGATAATTTAATCACTGGTTTGCAATAATATTTTTATTGAGTTGTTCATCTATTATTAAAAGACCCATTGCATTTTCATTCAGTGTACTCGTTTATTTAATAAATATACCTATCGTGTACGTTTTTTGCGATGCATATTAGCCTTTTCTAACTTCCTGGTGGCGTAATGTCTTACGAAACATCGTTTAGCGACAGTAAATGATTTCGAATTAATCAACTCTATATTATTAATTACTCCGCGAGAACATGTGTGTCAATTGCTTTCGTTATAGTAATAATTAATTTTCTGATTATATATCTAACATTTATAGTTAATAACGAATTATACAAAAACGAAAACATTTGACGGAAGACTATTTCAACAAAAATTTAAAGTAACATTCTATTGCGCTGACTGATTTTATTAATTTTTTTTTCAGAAAGGGTAACAACTGCTAAGTATGTTAAAACAAAAACGTTTTCCAGGATTGGACCGTGTCGAAATGGAAACCGTATCCTTCATCAAGGCGAGAAACTTGAGACAAACTAACGAGAGTTTAAGGTAGACTACTAAAAGTGAGACTTTTTTCAGTCTAGAATCGGCTTGATTGCCAAGTTGATTACCCGACTTTTAGTAACTCTCGTTTGTTTGTTTCAAGTTTCTCTCCCTGATGATAGATAGCGAAAGGTTGGCAACTACTGTTTCCATTTTAACATGACCTAATCCCGGAAGACGTTTTTAAATTTAAATTAAAATACATATTTTTGAAATTAAATTATCAAACTTAACTATTATTTACACTTAGGGCGGTAACGACCTTAACTGTTCATAGTTTAAAAGTTGACATTGGTTATGCAGGGTACGAGAAAGAAAATGTCAAACTCTGTAATCGAAAATGATGAATAACTTGATAAAATCAAATGCAAGATCTTCAGTTCGATATAGAATTAAATTCTCTACGACTTTGCTATTGATATCTGTCTACCAAAAACTCAATCGTTAGCCGTGAAGCTCGTTTTTTTTTTAATCAAAAATCCACGTTTCATCAAAACATTTTTATTGCCAACTCGAAATTATAAAATAGATCATCAAAATTTACAACAAAATCGCTGGACATATTATTTTAAATAGCCGAAAGGGATATCTGAATAAACTGAAAATGTCAAATACGAGAAGAATTCCTAATAAACGTGTCAGCATTCAAAATCTATTTTTTTAGATATTTATATAGTGTTGTACCAGATAAGGATGGAATTTGTTTTTTCGTAACATCATATTTACAGGGGTTTTCAAAGTTCCAACGTTATCTGCTATTTATCGTACTCTAAAGATAGGATACTCAACTGCTGGTAACGATAACGATGTCAAATTGTATATCTTCTTCAGTACAAACGTGTTTCCTAGTAATTTTCTCGTAGTTGGCAATTATAGTTTTTGAATCCCAGTATTTCAGTATATCAAATGTATAAAAATCGATATCACCGAAAGTATCTAAGTAAAACTTGTATACATAAAGTCACTATATAGGCCAGTCCATAGAGCTAAAAAAGTACCTTGTTTGTGACAAAAATACTAATAGGACGAGACATGTGCCATCATATCAAGGACAATGAGTAGATTAATTTAGACATAAAGCCAACACGGGATTGTCATTAATTAAGAAATTAGTACAAAAAAACGTCTTTTTTTTTAGTTTTTTCATTCCTGACTAAATACTAATAAACCAATGTTAATTGAGTAAAAAGAAACGTTGTTGAGAATTAAAATACGAACAATATGAGCACAGAGACGACTTGAACGGTTTTTATATTCCGAGAAAAACCGAAAAACGAGGATTTTTGTTTTTCTTTTAAAATTAATTAATCCGCAATTTTTTGAGTTACAGTGAATAGCTTCGGGGATATAATAGGTTTTGCAATTAAATATTTGTTTCATTATTTTTGCCGAAAAGTGAATACTCGGGAGATCAGCTGATTTAATTTTTCAAAAAGATTTTGAAAATTTAAGTTACCCCCTACACTATGTATATTCGATAAAGACTTTTGAATTTAACCAAATTGCACTTAAACTACGCTCCGAATTTTGTTTTCATTCTGGGGTAACTGGTTTTAGCAAAACTTATGCAAATAAAAAAGTTTCCCATATGGTGCAGACTTTATGGCGGGCACTGTATACGTTCAGCATCCACGAAGCGTATGCTGTAACTAAACAACAATGTAAACAGCTATAACTATACAGGGTGCCCATAATCTATCTCATAACATGGGTAACTTTCTTAATATGCAAAATAGGTAATCGGTTAAATTAGGAAAGTTGGGCAGAATTACAAGCAAAATGTTAAACTTTTTCAAATTTGACATATGTCTTCAACTTTTTGAAATTTTGTGAAAAAACTGAAAACAGTCGATTTTTTTTAATGTTGTCCTGTTCCACTACTACTTACTTTAGAACTGAACTAAAAATGACATCTTATACATATTTTTACGTAGAAATCGATAAAATTACTCAAAATGTCATAACCCTCTTGATTTTCGATATATAACACAAACTTACATTTTTTGAAATGGCAATCATAGTTGGCTGTGATCTTATTAAATAGCTTTTGTTTTGCGATTTCAGAAGATCTGATTAGGTATAATCTATGTAACCAAAAGGGCTGTTAACCTACACAGATTTTCGATTTTTGAAATATTTAGAAAAATATTCATTTGACACATTTTCTTTTCAAATATTAGTTGTTTATAATGTAATTATACACATTTTTGTTTAAACTATTTTTTGATCCGATAAGGAATTACTGAGATATAACAATCACGTGACCAATATGAATTTTACAAAAAAAAGTTAAGGAAGAAAAGTTGTTGAAATTCTATTGTCTATAGCTTTTGTTCGAAACATTTTTTCTAAAACGCAATGTGGAGTTCTGCGGTAAACGCTTGTTTTTGTATTAACAGTTTGATAGATACCCACATTATCATATATATATATATATATATATATATATATATTAAATCTGTCAACTTTCTACCTACGCCCTTTTTTGCTACATGTGTTGTGTTTCGTTTTGACAATGACAGTTGGGAAATGGGAATGTCATGCACATGAACATTGGGGGCTTCTGTTAAATACCTTGGGGGTAGGCGTAATATTGGTTAATAATTTTCTTATTTCGCTTTTTTGAGTCATTTTTATTAGATAATTCAATTATTAAATACTGATAAACAAATCATGATTTTAAATTCTATAAATGCTTTGAATGGGCTATATTTTGACTTGGTCGAGTCGACCATAGATATTTCAACTCCTAGGATTTGAAGTATTTCAACTACGACTAGTAAATAACAGTCACTTCAACGGTTTCTACACAAAATCAACATTTTCGACCACTTGGAGAACTTACTTCTACTCTAATGATATAATCTACTATTTTCTAAATTATCATTTCAACTTACCCTAGTTTGATGAAAATTTGATCAAAGCTCTGTGCCATAAAAAACCTTAAAGTATATACTGTGGTATAATTTTGTTTCGTGTTTACCTCTATGATGGTAATTCATTTATTAAACATACACTGTTGTTATCCTGTGTAACTAAATATTTTCTCTCTCTTGCTTCTCAAGACCCCTTGGGGGTGTGTATGTAGGACAACCAGTACACCACAGTCTAATCAATGAACGGTATATTTCTATTAATACCGTTTTAGCTCTCAAACAGATGTTCTAATGAATAGTTTTTTTTTTCATTTTCGAGGGCGGTTAAGAATTATATTCCTTCAGCATCTTGAGCTAATAGAACGCTGAATCTTCAATGAATAGAAACCATTTGGTTTACATTACATAATGAAACACAATTTAAGTTAACTTTGTTTTTATTTAAAGTACAATTTTCCTTGAACTATTTTGTTCTACATAAAACTCTAAATACAAAGTTCTTACAATTACATTATGTAATAAAAAAAATTGCAAAAGACATGGTACATATAATAGTAATCAATGGTAATAATTGACAAAACCATCCATTCATACAAACGCAACGGTGTGAAATGTATATTATATACAAATAGATCATGACCAACAACAATTTTAATCTTATTATATTAGAGTAACTAATTCAATAAGTATTTCTGATATTCTGATCTTTTTTGCTAATTCCAAACTTTGCGTCGAAATATATATTGATCGTTTATTTTTTCGTAATTGTACTTTAAACACATTTTAGACATGAATGTATCTTGTATATCGTTTTTAGTATTCTTGCCTATACCAAAGTTTTATTGCGTACCTATAAAATAATTCGACGTCAGTTGTGATGCCAAATTTTGGCTGAACAACAAAGGAGTGATTGACCGCAGCGTCCTTTCAAAAACAACGTGCGTAAATAAAGCATATGTTTTTTGCTTCAGCATTTTTGTTTTAATTAAATTATAAGCGCGGTCAAAAGTTAATCACTTTACTTCTCTTCTGCGCCTATAAAAAGAAAATTTATGTAGGTGGACAAAGAATTACCTGATTAATTGTACTGTTTAATTAGCAACGTGTCTTTGCAGACTTACTAATTAAAGAGTTACTTTTGACAGCTCTTTTACGACGTTAATAAGAGTTACATGTATGTGTGCGAATACCGTTTCACACAATTTTCGTGTTCTTTTGATAAACGACTGTACAGTTTTGCCATCTCCTTCTTTAATTTCATTTTTATATGGTGTTGGTTTTGAGTTGATTAATGAATTAATTAATATTTTCTTAATTAGTTAGAGTTGTTGCTTACTTTAAGGTTATGTCGAGGTTTTATGGGCTATACTTAATTTTATTTCGAAAGTTTCTTTACATGCCCTTAGAAAATTTTGGACATAGCTTCGGGCCATTTTATTTAAGGTTATATGTACCATAAAATGTCAAGGAAATTTGTACAAGATTTAAAGTTTAATGAAAACAGTAAACAAAATACTAATTTTACAAGCACTGAAGGTCTAAATTTTATCTGTATATGTATCATTGCGTTAAATCTCTGTTTTTATAGAACTCTTAATAATATCTTTCCAAGTAGTTGTAACAAACGTTTGTGAGTGATTCACCAATGTTTTTAACAATTTTAAATCTTTACTGATACTAAAATTATAAATTTTATTTTAATTGTTAAATTTTCTATTTCCAACAACGACTAGAACAATAGGTCGTAATTATTTGTATCCTTAGCTAGGTGCGTGTACACCTGCTATTTTTTGAAATAATCCAACTACCCATTACCTATGAACATTTACGACTCTCATCGAATAATTTTGCTTGGGTCAAATAACGAAAGAGAATGTTTTAATTTGATTTAATGTAAGACGGGTTTAAAATTATTTAAATGGTATCTTTACGATATTTAATTATGTAAATTACAATTACTCATTGGAAATGCACGTTGTTCATGTCTTGTGAAAAAGCATAACTTCTTGCCTAGGACAACAGACTTGCAACTAACTTCAATGAATATTAATGAAGACCTACTAAACGACCTTTAAATTCTTTCATATTTATTAACGAAACGTGATTTTATTTTTTGCGTCGTCCCTATTGTTATTAAAACTGTCGTGATATCCTTCAGCAATGTTTAATTATACTTAACTGCGTTGCATAGTATTAAGACACTTTTGGATGTTTAATTGATGTTAGTCTGTAGTCTGAACACTTTTTTGTAATTGTTGGTCTTATCATTATTAAACGTACAACAATGCACTTACATTTTATTAAATCATTGTTCAACTACATATTAATTACGCAACGCGCAAGGTCGTATTCATTTCGTTTGAAGATAGAATGTACGAGTGTGTAAAGATCGTTAAGTAAATATTTCAGGCATTTTGTGCTGAATGATGTATATGTCGATGGAATTCTGTGTTAGAGTGAAAATTTAGAAAGGAATTAGTATACAGTGTGTCCCAATCTGAGTAGTATTGTATGGGTATCTTTATTATTAATAAATATAGGGGGTAATGTTGTGCAAATTTTCATGCCGATTGAGTTCCCGTTAACTAAGATCAAATATTCCGATCCGTTCCGAAGATATTCGGAAAAAACCGAAAAATTCCATTTTCTAAAATATCAATTATTTCACTTATTAGGGCAGCTACTAAAAAAGTTCGAACAAAAGTTTCTTCACTAATAAAGATTTCAAAAAGATTATCACAATAATGTTTTCATAAATAACATTTACTTTTTTTTTGCTTTCAATGATGTGTCACATGATATGTTTGAAATAAAAAATGTTGACAAACCGGGGTTATTATTATTATCTGGTAAACTATGGAAACAAATGAACGTCGATGTTTGTTCAAGTTGTCATTCTCGATTGTTTATTGTGTTGTAAAGTAACAGACTGGCGATTACTCGAAACCAGTATTATTACGTGATTTTATAGCCCATGGACCTCTTTATTCCCATGGGCTAATAATGAAACGTTTTGCTTTTAACTTAACTCTTATTCTTACTTTCTTTCGTGCGTTAACAGAATATCTTAGAAATATCGTTAACGTTACTTGAATATATAATATAATTTTGTTGGTCTTTATTAAAATATGGATAAGAGGGTCGTACACATAAATACCTATGTAGTTAATACTGTTTATATTTTCACAGATGTCAAAGAATATTTAGTACAAAAATAAGAAATCGAACAATAAAATGGGTACAATTACATGCACTTATTTATTAAACAAAACAAACATAAACTCTAAATGGTAACACGAATAACTTTTAATAGGTACTTTTAAAATTTGTTATATGTCCTTAAATAATAATGTATAATATTTGTGGACTTTTGAGTTTGATCAAATTCTTCTGGTCAATCTCACTTTTCCAATGTATTGTAATCTAATTCTCTTTAAGGACGTTAACTGAGTGATAATAAAATAATTTATTTGAATATTCGAAAAATCAGTTTGATTCTCGGTTTAATTATTAGTTTTATCCGAGGTTTTATTAGATGTTTTCTCACTATTTTTGGAGGTATCTTCTTCATCTCATTGCAAGTCAAAGTTAGCTTCGTAGTAGTCATTATTAAATTCGGTACTATCATCCAATGTCATGTTACTATTTTCATGATGTTTCAGTGCCTCCTGTACTTAAAATTCTTAAAAGTTAAAAGTTTTTCATTCAGAACTGTTCTTCAACTTCTCTAGTATTTGATTTGTTAACTTTAAATATAATTCTTTGTCTTGATACTTTATTTCAGGAGTGGAAATATTAATGAAGTTATTGGACGGACATCTCGCAAACAAAATGTTTCTCTATATGTAATGACTTTAAACTATCACTAGATTCAATTCTATATCATGAACACAAGCAACCTCTATATTTCGTTTCCTTTGAATAGATGGATCAAATGGACTCTTTACTGTATTTTTCCTTTCAGCTTACAAAATGTTAATACATGATTATTTCGTCATCTACCTCGAGCGTGGTCAGTTTTTAAATAGACCCCAATCCTCTATTTTTAATTCATTTTCTATATTATGTGATGTAAAGGGTCTTTGAGTTTGCTTTGTATACTGAACAAAACGTCGAAGACTATCGGGGCTATTTTTTCTTACCCTCTTCTAGCAACCTACAAATCGATATTTTTATCACAGAAGGTTTTTCACCATTTAGCGATACGCATAAGTAAGGACTTATGTCAAATTCAAAATCTAAGTTCTTGAAGATATTAAAATCTTTCAAATGTAAACCTGTAGTTGAGGTTTGGAGTTGAACATTACATAAATCATAAAGAAGTTCGTCTTTTGAAACGATATCATCATCTTGATGGAGCATATCTAACAAAGTCGTACAAGGGGTTGAAGGTAAAAATGTTCAATCATGAATCAGCATTCCTAATCGTTTGGTATCTTGTAACGCATCTGCTAACACCCTATTAACGGTTTGTGTGATTATTTTATCTGTTACATTTCTAATATTATCAATATTCTTTTAAAGACGCTTTGGTTTTTTACGTTTTCAAGAAAACAAAGACTTTTCCTAGATCGTTAATGATATTCTTAGTCCTCTGAATTCGATGTATTCTATGCACATGGTCTTTAATGCTAAAGTTAATTACTATAAAAATGTCGATGTCATAGATCGTGTTGGTCTAAAAAATTTTACAACTTTGACTATTGAATAATGTCGGAAGAAACTTTTTCACAACATTTATCATTTTGGAACCTTTTAATTATGTTAATGAAGGCATGCGCATTTATTTCTATTGACAAATAGCAGTTAGTCAATAGGAAATTGTCAGTGATTTTGTATTCATCATTTTGTTGTGCTCGCTAGATTCGTAAAAACGCAATATCATAAATAATAAAGTCCAATACAAATGTCAGTACCTTTCTCAACCAGTGCCAAAATAACTAAATTTATTATTTTTAGGAACGATCTTGTTCCATTACTGGATGATATTTTCTGTAAGAATTAGATGTAATTAACACATTTTTTGAGCAGACTCAAATTCATTTTGTTTTCTGGTCTTAGGTCGGATAATGATAATAGATGGTTATCCTTTGAAAGGTCCTTGATTAAAGAATCAACATGACTTGGAGAAGGCATCCTGCATCTACACTACTACCTTCTTCATACTTCATTTGGTACCACCGGCAATCATTTACAGGATTCTCAATTAGTAAAAAGTGGAAGACCTATATTTTCTTTCATAGCTTTCATAAGACAGGTGTCACCATCGAATGCGAATCCTACAATTAATAGTAATCCCATAATCCGCTGCAGTTGTTCTTATATAATTCCACCTTGTCTTCACATCATCTGCAGTATACTTATTCTTTGTGCCATAAGCAGCAAGACAGTACGCCGGAGGTTTATTATTCAAGGGATGTGCCCTAATAACATAAGCGTAGTTTGATTTGGCGCTTTTAGGAAAATATTCCTGAATGGCTCGTGCTGAGAATGCAAAGTAAGTATTGCATTGGGGTATGCCATTTTGTAATGGTAAACACAAACCAACGATCTTGTTACCTTTAGATTCATATGGTATTTTGCTGGTCGCCCTAGTTGCGTCTTCGCTAACCTAGATCACCCGAGGTAAATTTCTTTTTTTGCAAAAATTGATTTAAAATTTAATACTCCTTTTATCCTGTTGGTTCGCTACACAAATCTGTTTAGTGAAGAAATGGAAGGTAGTACACTTTTTTAAATTTGCTTCTAATGTTTCATAAAGTATATTGCCTCCCACATTATATAAATGGGCGTTTCTCTACTAATAGGGTCATTTTGATTGAAAATGTGCCTCGATAATTATTTTGATTGGATGATGTAACGAAGTGACTTATATTGAAGATAAAAATAAGGTAAATACATTAAACTGTAGGGCCATTAGCAATTTGCGGTAATATCTGATATTTTTACATTTACGAAAACGACACAGGGATTGGTTTTTTTTAAAGAAAAACTTTTATTTTGTTACAAAAATCAACATTTTAAATCTAAATTGAGAACAACAACTTATAAAGTCACATTTTTTGAAAAACATTAATAGGGCTATCAAATTTATACAACACTCTTTGTCCTCTTAAGTGTTCCTGAGGAACAGGAAGCTTTTCCAGAATTTGATCCAAACGAACGTCTGCTACATCATTTTCATCCCGTTCAAATAATTTGGCCTTCTTATCACATATTTTTTTGAAATATAACAGTTATTTCACCATATTCCTCATCAATTTGAGTTATCACACCTGCATAACGATATTCTTTTTTCTTTACGAGAAATTTCACCAAAATGAAATCACCGTTTCTATAAGGTTGAAGAATTTTAGAACTGGCCCTGCTATAGTTTCGCTTTGTGAACATGTTTCAACGGTTGTAAATGTTTGTTCTGCCTTGATTTCGTCAGCATTAAGTTGTTGCTTATAGTTTAAAGTCTCAATTTTAAAATATTCACAGTGAATGTCTTCGCAAAACAACTTAAACTTCTCATGGTGAGTGTTGTCGATGATTGACGATTGTGATTATAAATAATATTCCCTGTTATCTGATGAACTTGAAGATTACCTTTAAAAGTCTTCATATTTTTTGCATCCTTTTCAATTTTGGCACTCATATTTTTGATGTCGTCACCATCGACAACGCTTAATGAAATTGAAGGACATCTCTGTCCTACAGTTTGTACAAAAGTATCCAGGTCTTCAATGTCCCCACCAGCGGCTACCACAGCAGTTCTTTTGCAGGCTGCTCCAACCCCAATCGGGAGCTCCTTTGCCATGTCCGCTTTCAGAACAATTCCATGAAAACCGTTGTATATTTTGAAGTCGTTTACGTAATTTTGTAGCTAAGATGTAAAAATTGTTTTATTGCGGTGTTGGGTAACCGGTCCATCTTTCAAAAAGTGAAGATGCTTGATTTGACGCGGCAATACTTCAAATATTTTTTGAAGTAGTAATTGTTTTTTTAACATATTTTGTCACTTGACTGTCGCCTTTTGTTTTCTCATCATAATATGTTTGTCTCTCTGCCATTTTTTTAAAATCATGGGTTTGGTAATATTAAATTCTTTGTACATGGGCTTCTATCTATACGTTTACATTGCCTAGATAGACTGTCCACATCATATCGATTACAACATATTTCTTGTAGAAGTTTTTGATGAGTATTGTAATTCAAGATTTTCCCACCATATAAAGCAGTCAATTTTCCATCTATATTGGCATGGATAATACACAAACACGTTTCCCGATCATCAACTTTGGGCAACACTAGCCAAAACGGACGAAGGCGACAAAATGTTTGATAACTCAAATCAAAATTCCTATTTGTCTTGAATTTTTTATAAAGACCCGTCAATAAATCAAGAAGGTGCCTTTTTTGCTTTGTCTGCTTTTGTCGGGTTATAAATTCTTTTTTTCCCTCTCCTTGTCTGCTATTAGAATCGTCTTCGTAAAAGTTTATAACGGTAGTTATAATTTCGTCAGATATCCTATCTTTCCTCGATTGTTTTAAATCCGTACCAGTTTTTCTCAATCTTTTATATGATAACATTCCTGCATTTGACATCCTCCATAGTTTATAATTCTTAACAATTTTTCCAGAGACTGCTTGACTTATAGCATGGGTTGGATTTTTAATTTCTATTTGTAGAAATTTGACAGCAAATTAATACGTTTTTTAAAAATTTAAGGCTTTTCCAAAAAGTGTTACGTAGTAATCTTTGTAATCCGATTCGGATATCACTTCTGGCAATACATTGACTGCAAACAACTCTATATTTACTATATCGTCATCTTTTATATTAACTATTTGCAGTAAGTTATAGTAGATTCTTTAAATATAATGGAAATTGTAGTTTTAGTGCACAGTTTCAGCATTGGTGAAAAAATCGTGGGAACCATATCTGCAAAACAAAAAATATCGATTATTTTAGTGTTGCGTTTCATTCTGGTCTACTATTTTGGTATTTATTTTTGTATATTACCTTTTCATTAAAACATATCTCCATTAAAAACAAAAATTACCTATTCAGCGTTATTAAAAGAGAAGACTGTATCTGTGTAAAAATTAAAAATCATTGGGGTGGAAATGACTGATCCGTCATTATGGCAACTCACGTAAAAATACCTCAAATACTGTTCAACTTGTTAAAAACGATCGTGGTAAATTACCGACATCTGCCATTAGCTTTTAAATCAGTTATCACGGTGACATTTCAATCATTTGTACCAGGATTGTTTTTAACATCGTGAACAGCATTTATATTTACTAAAAAATAGAAAAAAAACAAGCTATTTTTTCTTATGAATTTATTTTATTTTCCCATTTGCCAACGTTTCGACAATAATTTTGCCTCCTTAATGCCCGTTTTATTATCTTTGACGTTTGTGTTTTTATGTAATTTTAACTAGAGCCTTTGAGGACGACAAGAATTATTGTCGAAACGTTGGCAAATGGGAAAATAAAATAAATTCACAAGAAAAACAGTCCAAATAGCTTGTTTTTTTCTATTTTTAAAAATATCTTGTTTCTGGACAATATTCGAATACAAATTTATATTTACACAATTTATTCTTTCTGATAATTGTCGGCGTCTGTAATAATCACCTCGGTGATTCACACGTTGTTTTATGTAAAAGTGAGGTTAGGCTAAACTGAGAATAGCTTAACCTACAAACTGCTTTAACTTTGTAAACACTAATAGGTATAATCAGAAATACATTGTCTCTTCCGAATGTATAAGGCCCAGAGGACTCTATATGAACTTCACGAAGTTGCCGATAGGTGGCGATACGTGTTACATTATTATAATATTTTAATTTCCTGTTATTTTCAATTTGAAATTAAAGATTAATTCAAACAAACTGAATAGTACATCTTAGTAATATTTATACAAATGAAATATTAAAAACTGAAAAAATATATTTTTAAATTATTGCGTTGTTCCGTCGTGTGGTAACATTATTTTGCGGAGCCGAAAGCCAACGCATAACGCCATCTATCGGTGACTGAAGGAAACACTAACAGGTATAGAGAATCTACTGCTTGTATCTATGGGAGATGTTCTATTTCTGGTATAATGTATAATCATTAATATTGATTGAATTTCTTACTTACCTGAAGTTGATTGAGTTTAAGCACTAAATTTTATCAAAAAAGAAACAATGCAACACCGAAACAATGTACCGAAGCCCATGCGCTGAATGATGAAATGTGTTGTTTCCTTCTGACTACCTTGACTTTCTTGTGATTTTTCTTGACTACCATTGATTGCACCTGATTTCCTTTGACTACACCTGATTACCCTTGGACTTCCTGTTAGCTATACACCAAAATTTTTCCTGCGGTTTCTCCCTCGATAGTATATACCACATTCTTTCCATCAGGATTTTTTCCTCGATAGTTGAGGGGGACTTTATTAGCACAATTATTTTTTTTAGGTACTAGTTCTGGAATACATGTACATATAAGTTGTCGAGTAATAGGCCCAGTTTAAACTACCATGGATTAAACGAATACATGTCATGGAACAAAGTAGTCCCTGATTGAAAATATGTAGTTTATTCATTTTGCATGGAATTTATTTTCTGTCTAATTAAATAAAATGCTATGTATGTATGTATGTATGATTAGGTTGCAGTGACTAATATCAAAATGTAGGCACAATAATGGCACCATCTTAAAATAACTTATGTTTTACCTACAAAAATGCCTGAAGTTTTTCCTATCAAAACTAATGTTATTACAGAAGAACCACATGTATTCTGAAATAGAACCCTAATTGACTTAATTTTGTTGGCATTTTAGTCGAAATTATGTAGCGTCTCATTTAATCGTACCAAATAGTTTTTTTGTATGTAACTTATTTTTTACGCATCAACTGAGATGACTGACTGCATCTAAAGGAAATTAACCGAGTAAACTATATGTATGTAATATCCGATTCTGATCTCAGAAATTAATTTGTTATTATTCAAATCTATGAAATTAACAAGTCTAATTTTGCTTCTAACTACTCTTCACTATTGCGTAATGTCTAGACGTAACAGTTAATGGGACACCTTTAATAATTATAGAACACGTGCTACATTCTGTTTTTGAACTCTATTCTACATAATATTTAACGAGAGTTGAAAATATTTTTTACTAACTTACATTAATTAATTAATCTTTATTGAAAAAGTTATTAATTTACGCCTGAGATAACTTCAATTTTAAAAAAGATCATGCTCCAATTGAGAAAAGATCTAGTTTTATAAGTAATAATCTCTTATTACGACGGGTATGCATTTCAATTAATTGGAATTAATTATTAACGTTATGATTTAATTTCATTTAAAGTATTATGTACGTAACCACTAATTAAATATTCTATTAACACATAATTTAAAAAATCACTAGTTGAGTTTACCATAAAAGATAGTAAGTATATAGTAAAACAAAAAATCTGACAGAATTTTAATATATTTAATGGCAAGGGTGTAATACACCAATTAATTCGACCTTATAATTTTCTCAATGACTGATATATTCGCTCCAACGTGATTCGTTCAGCAATTTTCATTTGGATCGCGATGAAATAAATCACAATTATGAGGTGATGCAATATCTGCAAAACTCAAACATCTGCGCATTTTCTATATTAAGCGCGTTTGAAACTAATCATAAAAATTTTCTGTTATTTTTCGTTTGTCCCTGAACCACACCTTCTTCGATACGCAATTGATATTCATAGAAAACAGCAACCTTTTGAAGTTTTTCTTTTGTTGTTTTTAGATTACCAGAAAAACCTTTAAAGTGTCTCCTGTGCTGTAATTTTGAAGGAGCCCTTTACTATCTGATATTTGAAATACCAATCTGAAGTTATTGTATTCATCAATCAAGTAATTGTAATTGCAAAATATTTTATTAGTTGCACATAACTTTTACTTGATGAATTATTTTCTAAACAATTTTTTTGGTACCTAATATGTTGAAAGAATATACAGGGTGTCTCAAATTCGAAAACATGCAAGAGAATCTCGGAAACCGCAAGAGATACAGGGTCGATTAAATTAAGGCAAGTTGTACAATACGGTGCTTAACAAAATGCTGTTTTAAAATTGAAAAAAAAATCGAGTAGTAAAGATATTCACAAAAACCTAGTTTTAGCAAAATCGTTTTTAATTTTTCTTGAGTTTATTTGAAAATCTATTTCAGTATAAATAACACTTCATCGTCCACCTTTTTCTCCTCTACACAATGTCATTATTAAATTTAAAACATTTTGTTCCATTTTCTCCTCCTTTAATGCAACAACGTAACGAACCTTGTAACGAACCATTACAAAATTATTAGTTTTAGGGAAATAGATTCATAAATTACCCATCTCTGCCTAACACATCGTTTTCTTTACATTCATGTTGATTTAACATATTATTCTCATGAAAATTTTTAATCACCAAATTTTGAAATTTGTCCGACCCTGTACCTCTTACGATCCCCATGCATGCACTCGAATTTAAGATACGAAAACCTTCGCCGAACGTATTTAATGTACACTTTGAACATACAATTAAATTTTCTTTTATTATTATTTTTTCAATTAATTCGTATAATTAGTGCACTAAATCCGAAGACTTTTTTCATAGAGGCTTTTCGTCACAAAGAAAACAGAATTTTAGGACTGAATAAGACAGAAATTAATGAATTATATTGATACAATACAACCCTGCAGTAGTCGCAAAATGGTACAAATAAGTACTTGCCTATCGTAATATTTAATGAATTTAAAAGTAATCATTGCATGCATGCTCTATTTTTGTATAGGTGAAATCTCGTCGAAAGGTTAGATAACTGATAAACATTAATTTAGGCAAAGGTTGGTTAATAAACATTCTCTTGCATAAATATTTAAAACTTAACGTTTGAATTTCCAAATTTGTGAACTCCTACAATAGCAAAATTAATGCGCGTTTTCTTTATGTACGTATACGTTTTATTTTTGAGACGGTCTATATTTGAACAAAGAAACGACTTCGAAAGCCGTTTTTTTTTTGTTAAAGGCACGCCAATAATTTATAAGCCAACGTTGTTTTTAAAACGGTTGATTCTTGTTTTGCTTAACTTTTTTATACATTTGAATCTTACGAATAAGTTAACCGATTCCTTGTAAGGCGCGCGCGCTATTTTTGTTCTTCTGGATGATGTGTTCAAAAAGAATCTTCAGGTAATAACTTGATGTGGTTGTACTGCTAGTAGTTTAGCAATTTTCATAAATGGGCGGTATTGAACTGTGCTTTTCTTACTACCGTTCCGTCTATTTATATTGATTCATATTATCTTCCGATCTAAAAATATTTTTGTAGTGCATAAAAGCTAATTTTGTTTCGAATAGCAACAAGATGATGAACTCTATTCTATTTTTTTGTAACAAACACACGTGTTGTCAAACATGAATCTGCATTTTTTATTTCTATTTAATTTCTGCCGTTATAAGATTATTATTGTAACACTTTTAAAAAATCAATGACCTAATAATCGACTTTGCCTTTCCAAATCAGGTAATTTTTGCGTAAGTATGCGCCTTTTTCTGGGTATTTAAACCAACTTTCATTTGTTTTGTTGTTTGGTTATGCAAATTTTTAATAATTATCTAATGACACGTCCGCGGTACGCGTTACGTAATGTTTACGAGCGGTTTTGTTAAAAAAATTTACTGTGCTATTACACTAATTTTTTTAACGAATTAATTCAAAAAATTCAAATCTATTATGATCTTTTTAACTTAACTTATTAATGTAACATAAGTATCTAAAATTAATCTGAACGAGAAATACTATTTGGTTTGTGCTTATTATTTTTCATCTGAAGTACCGGAACGATTTGATATTATTTCGAGCTTGAAGCTCCAACAAAGTTTGTTTTTAGGTTTATTTGTCTTACCAATATTGGCTACAATTTCGTTTCGTCAAGCTTACATCGTAAATGATTATTTCTTAGTCAATGTATTTTATAGGCGTGAAAAGTGTAGCGTGTTTCCTATGGAAAAATCATAATTATGTTTTCGTTCGGTCTTCCACGTTATTTCTTGATTCGATATATACCTAATCATTGAGATAGGATAATCACGTGACATAAATGTAATAATAGTATCTCCAAAAATATCAATACACAAAAAAATTGAAATGAAAGTTGTTGAAAATTTTATTATTTATAACTTTTATTTGACTTATTTGTTTTTGAAACCCCAATTTTATTTTTCTTCTTTTTCGAGCATTTCTGAGTTTTAAAATCTTAAAACATGTTCAAAGGAGAGAGGACGTCATTTGGTTCGACCGAAACAGATATCTGCCCTCAACTTAGTATAAACCTTTCTATAATTTTATGTTTATTTTTCCAACGCTTAAGTTCATCGTTAAACTGCATTTATGATAAGGTCAAGAATAAATTGTATAACAGTTACTTAAATGTTTTTACAATTATTAATTCCACACTTTCTATACGTTCTTACACGTTTATTAGTGTCGGGGCGATGTGAAGTTTTGCGCGAAACACATGGTTCAATTTTAGATACTATGTTTGTTATTTTAAATACCCCGATTGTTATGGAATTTGACATTCACATTTGTCGTGAAAATGCCTTCTGATCAAATACTTTCTGTTAAACATTTTTTGTGTAAATATTTCGTTAGTTTAACAAAATCACTAAGAAAAGAATCAATTACACTTTATGAGTTTTACAGAGTTACGAGGGCTGTTTGATGGTAGCTTGACTTTTTGCCAGGTATCGGCAACACGAAAACGTTAGCATAAACTACAACGTTTTAGATGCGTAATCTACAAATTTCATTCAAATTAGTGAAATAGCTTATATTTGATAGATCATAGAAAGAATACTGTTTGTTGTTATTTCGTAAATATGGAAAAACGTGAATTTCGTGGGTATATAAACATTGATGATGGTGAACGCCTCGGATCCTCACAAACAGTCACTACCAAGAAAATCGTTTAAAAAGTGTGCACCAGATAGTTGATACTGTAGGCATCTCAATCGAATAACGGGTGTAAAATATTTTACATAAACATTTGGATATGATAAAGGTTTCGGCAAGATGGGCGCCGCGATTACTCATAGTGGACTAAATGAACATTCGTGTTCAACTTTCGAAGTAATGTTTGGTCATGTTGCAACGTAATACGGTCGAGTTTTTTCGCCAATATGTGACTCTTAACGAAACCTGGACCCACCACCATACTCCAGAGACCAAAGAGCAGTCAAAACAGTGGATTTTACACGGGTAAACTGCACCAAAGAAGCGACTATTTTTTGGGATTTTATATTGACTATTTAGAAAGGGGTCAAGTCTCATTTCCCTGAATTGCGACCGCTGAATTAGTACAATTACGCTACGAATTGTTTCCCCATCTACCATACTTACCAGATCAGGCCCCATGCGATTTCTTTTTGTTCTCGAACTTTAAGAAAACGCCCACTGACAAAAAAATTCACATCAAATGAGAAGGTTATTACTGCAACTGAAGACTCGTTTGACGAATATTTTTTGGGTGACTTAAAGGCATTGGAAGACCATTGGGCTAAATGTGTAGCCCGTGAAGGGAACTATGTCAAAAAATAAATAAATAAAAAAACATACGCTAAACCTTTGATTGGATATTAAACGTTTTATCGGACGTCACGCTTCCGTCAAACAGTTCTCGTATTACGATGAGAATTAAATTAAATTTTGTGGACAACCTAAAATTGTAATTTACGATGAAGGTGTGTGAAGTAAGGTTTTTATGCACGTATGGTGCATAATAAAAAATTAGGATATTTTAAATGTAAAAAAAGTGTTGTAAGTGGCGCTCCCCTGCAGTCTACCTCAAAAATGAGAACGGATTTCGAATTATCATCCCAAAAAAAAACCCCGAGTACCGAATTTCGTTAAAATAGTACAGCTATTAAGAAAATTATCCAAGAAAAACTAATAAAAAATAATAACTTTGACGGTATTTCGGAAACTATAAAATTTTTTGGACTAAGGTGATTTGTGTTAAATCGGCATATTTTAGGCCCAGAAATCTACAGTATCTATAGTAATCTACACGTAATATCAGGACACCATATACATACGCCTGATTTGTATCTCTTATTCTCAGAGAAGTAGTGACCGATTTGAATCCAATTTGTAACCCTTCCAAATCATACATGAGATAGAAATTTAAACCATTGCTGTTAAAACTTGCCAAGTGGACCCGAAATGTTAAAGATGAACGCGAGATTTAGATAATGCATTTGTACACCAATTCAGTATGTAGATTATAACATCAACATCGTTGTTGTAAAAATAACATATTGATAATTTATCTTTATTCATCAGTTACGGCACCGCTTGCAATAAATTATGAAACTGAAAACATTGAATTTATTGAAACACATGAAATATATCTGACTTTACCCGGTGTAAATATTGAACACATGTTGAGGAAAACAAGTAAATGCCTTTAACAAATAAATAAGTGATTTATTTTATAAACCTTGAAACTGCAAATTATATAAGTTGCGAAAGGCAAACTTATAAATTAATATCTAATTTGCCAATACGATCTTCTAAGCCTTTTTGTTTTTGCTTGAGTATGATTGAAACTAATTTCTTGTTTTTTTTATAGGATCAGTTTGAGAATCTATCTGCTCACACTCTAAAAGGGATAGATTTTTTAGAAAAATATGGGCATTTTATTAGGGACCGAGCTACGATAGAATACGAATATGCATATAAATTAAGGTAAGCAGCCAGATTTCTTCATTGAAATGTTTTCGATCAAAACTTTTGTTACGATTCAATTTTATACCTCTCCTACTTTTTATACTCGTTTCATTTCTATTTTTGTGACAAAAATATTTATATCAGCAAAATATCATATGATTCTAAACACATAAATTGATTTAATCTGTCATATTTTCTTAGAAACAGTGTTATCACTATAAATTTTATTACATATATTTGTTTGAAAATCAATAACCCACAATAATTTCTTTTGAGTGTCAATTCGTGACATGAGTTTCTTAATTTTGGAAAAAATCTAAAATTGAAGTTCTCATGATCTCTATATTACTATGTCATAAATTAATTTTTAATTATAATCAATCCAAGAAACGCTAAGTCTTCTTGGTGTCTTAATAATTATCATTAAAGTATTCCTAAAAAACGAGAACAGTGATATTTTTATTAGTTACTGGGTTATAAACCTCGAAAATGCTACTAAACTAACTAATTCGAAGATCAAATATTTAAAATTAATAACGAGGTTATACTTTGCTCGAATAATTAAATACAGTGTTTTAATTATTACTTTAAGTCAAATTGTTTTGCTTGTAGCTTCTTACTAAGTGTTAGAATTTTTTCATTCCTCCAGAACTGATTTTTTTTTTGTTTTTGCATATTTTTTCCGTAATCTGAATGCAATACAACTGTCACATGTTAAAAAACATAACTCGAATGCGTTTTGACAGTGATGCTGCTATTCTCAATAATTTCTGTGAATGTTCATCAATTATTTTTAACTCCAATAGGATTCATGTTATCCTGACAAAATCTATTCTATGCTAATAAACTTGAAGTGTCTGTTTGTGATTGTTTTAAACAAAATACTGGTTATTTGAATGATACTATAAACAAAAAACTTTTTTTTAATTTTTGTCTGTTTATCTATATTATGTTTGTACAAAATCAAATAGTTGAATACATTTTATGGTAGTTTTATAGAAAGGTAGGTCTGTCTGTTTGTCAGATATTGTTCGAAAGGAATTTTTCATGAATATTATTTTTCAGATCTTAATCCAGCGGAATTTTCAGAGAGTAAAATATTCTTATTTGTCTGAATTCATCTGTTTCTCTGTTTACACTAATTGTCGAAACGGTTGAATACGTTTTAAGGAACTTTTATTGGATGGTTAAGAAATTTTAAGAGAACGTTTTAAGCTATTTTGATTTTATGTTGTGTTTTCTGTTTCTTTGTTCAGGCTAATCTTCAGAAACTGCTGATTATATTTTTATGAGAATTGTATGGGCAAGTACAGAACTTTTACAAAGTACTATATAAACTATTTTTAATTTCTGCTGCTTGTAGGCAAATCTCAGAAACTCGGTCTGAGTAGGTTTTAAAGGTACTTTCCTGGGTAGGTTGGCTACTTTAGATTTTGATGAGACCTTGATTAGCAAGTAGAAAAATTCAGAGGATAATCTAAGTTATATTTTATTTCAGTTTGAAGGCCTGAATGTTTCTTTGTACGGACTAATCTCAGAAAAGATTAATCCCATGTTATATTAGCAGGTAGAAGATGTTTCATAGAGTAATCCAAGAAATTTTTATTTGTGTCTACGTGTCTTGTGTATTCCTCAGAGCTGATTTGTGAAATGTGGGAGCAGAGTTGAAAATCTGGTCTCATTTTAGACCGCCGGTCACGGTTACCGTATTAACATGTTTTGTAATCGTTGCAGTAGTACATTACATCAACTTCCAATCCGTCTGGCTAGTGCGGAAGTGTAAGACCAAAGTCTTAGCTAATCCCAGAAAGGTATTGTTCAAGGATTTTTGTTATTGTCTGTCTGTTTACTTGTCGGAATGGGAACTTCATTGGAACATTTCAGGTCGTTATTTTTTATTTCATTTCAATGAATGTTGTCTGCTATTTTGACTGTACTAATATCAGAAACAGTGGAGTACATTTCAAATATTCCCAATTAGAAGTAATCTTATATATTGTTTATTTTTGTCTGCTCTCTTCTTTGCTCGATAATATCAGAAACGGCTGAATAGATTTTGAAGGGATTTTTATATGTCTGTCCGTCTGTCATTTGTCTGTCTGTCTGTTATTTGTCCGGTTGGGAATAATAAGCTGGATAGATTTTTGACGGAATTTCGTCTGAGTACCGAATTGATTTGGAGGAAATTTTATTGGTAAGTAAAGGACTTCTCTAGACAAAATTTAAATTATTTTTTAATTCGGAGATATTTAGGGTTCCTGTGTGAAATTTGAAAAATGTGCAATAACGCTTTTAAGATGCATATCTAATTCATATGTTTGGGGCGAAGCGTAAGGGGTCGGCTAGTTTAACATCAAGGTATATAATATATATTATTCCAAAATAGGTGGTCAATTAGGGATGTCCATAGTAGGGTAAATATGTGCCCCAACTATTGTTAATATTAACTAACTTACCAGAACATTTGTTAATTTTTTTACAATCCAGCTAAGCTTTTGTCGTGTTGTGCTATTTAGCTGAGTGGTTGGTATACTTTTTCTACTTGGGTAAGTAAACCAATTGTCTAAATGATGATTAAGTTTAGATGATAGTATATGGTGTTTTTCAATTAAAACGTAGGAAACACAATTTATCTATTTTTCCTAAGACTGAAATGAAATTTTTAAAATTTAATGTAGGATATGAGATCGTGTTAATTAAAATACGTGGATTGAAAAGTCCATGTCGGTTTAAGACAAAAATACCTAGTTATACGTTCGTGTATTTCTATGCTCAGTTATAAAATTGCTACTAACTACGCATATTTGCAAGGGATTCCAACAGACAAATTTTATTGATTGTGATTAAGTACCATAACCTTATCAAACGATTAATTCATGTACCTATTTGTATTTCATATAATTCACTTATCAGGTTTATTTTGAGTTGTCTCCAAGTTCAATTAATTTGATTACTGTGAAACTTAAAAATAGTTAAGGAGATATTTGTCTGTAGTCGTATCCATGATTCGTGGTAATAAAGATCGTTGTAGAAGTGACATCTGATGTATTTTAATTTTTTATATTATGTGGTTCCGAGTGTGGCTCACTCTGTAGACAAGGCTTTTATAGGTGAAGTAGAGGTCAAAAATAATTACTCGACTCTGATAATTAATTACTTTTATCTTCACCTCCACTAATAAATAACTTTGGCTATTGAGTGAAATACCTATGCTTAGAACTCGTCAGGAGAAAAAAAATCATGCCTACATCACTATTTTTTTCTATTTCAGTTCTGCAATACCACGGGCTGGCCTTTTGTAAAAATTTTGCATACGTCATACTAGTCACGCAACATCCAGCCATCAAATACAATATTTGAGTATTTTTTCTGAAAATATCATATACACTAAGTTGAACTTGCACTCACAATACATTGAAATTTCTGATGCTGTCAGTTTTAATCGTGGTGCCTACAGCTACGAAATGTTACATGAGTATTTAGCTGAATATTATCGAAAATTTTATTAAACAATTTTGGTCACTACAAACAAATTTTCTTCAAAGAAGAACCCTGAAGTGTTTTACATGGCTACTATTTCTTTCACTTAATAAGGAACATGAACATTCGGGAAAAAACATATTAAAAGTTGAAATTCCGACACAAAAACAGAAGGAAATGTTATACATACATTTAAGCAATAATATGAAGTATCCCTGATAAACTGGCACGGTACTTTGAGCCCTTCATTGTCACTTCAAAATTACATTGCTTGAATATCATACTCCCTTTTAAAATATGCCTTTATTTTTTAGCACGTATAATGGAGGTTCGAAACAAAAGCCATTTTCAAATAATTACTATTAAAAGCAGATTGCGGCCTTTAACGACTCTACTTATCAGTGCGTGTCTGTATGACGTCACAGACTTCGGGAAAGCAAATTCCAGAGTTGTATATTGATTATAAGGTATCGTAGAAAGAAAGGGTTTTCGCAGTTATTCTTATAAATTTACTTATCTATACTACATTTTTTGGCTCACACCCTATTTAAGAAGAATTCACACATTTGAGATTTTTACTGCAAATTTTTTCTCGAGTTTAAATTTTATTAATTATTAAATATTATTAAAAATGCAATTATATCTTTTAATTTTAGTTGTAATTTTTAAAAGTAATATAAGTATACGTTAAATTAACTTATTTAATGAATATCCAGTTTAATTATCGAAAGATTGCACATTAAACTACATTTGCCATCGATTCATATCACCAAGAAATTAATGGAAGCGCAATTTAAAAATTCGAATGATTTCCATTTTTTGATATATTATTGTTAGTAGTATTTTACGTACTACAAATGCAAAAAATAATGATTAGCACTATAAGATTATTGGTTGTGACTGTTTTTTTCGTCTAAAATATTTTTATGCTTAAACTTTAATTAAAGTACTCTGTGAATGGATCTCGAGTATACTTACTTATATACAGGGTGATCATTTGGAACCGTACATTAGAAGAATCTAGGGATGGGGATATCGTTTGGCTCTGAAATTTTGTTGCTGGCCGAAGATCGTTGTGATCTTTCTAATAAAAATATTTTCAAGATGGCGACACTTCCGGAAATACCGGAAGTGGACACATACTCTCTTATTTCAAATACGATTACATATTTTTATGGCTTTTTTTAGTTTTAGCAGTTAGTTTTAGATGAATTTTTATCAGCATTTCCTATACCTAACTGTAGCCGTTCTTCAGATATTTTAACTTTGCGATATTTTTTTACATTTGTAATCATCTAATCATTAGTAGCATTTCCTATACCTATCTGTCATCGTTTTCGACTTATTTATTTTTCACATTGTACGTCAAAATAAATAGTAATTGTCAATACTGCTTATCAATAATTGTCATTGTTAGATCATTTAAGATGGAAAATCGACAATATTCAAACACAGATATTTTGAATTTATTTTATATCCATCGATAATGTAATAGAATTATACAAAGAACGTTCAATGAGAGATACCCTCATCTACCTACAATGAATCAGAGAAAATTTCACCGAATACAATTGAACTTAATAATGTATGGAAGGGTGATATCTGCTAATAGTCGTCAAAAACAAATAATGAAAATAATGAAATTAACGTATTAGGATATTTCAATGCATTTTCCCGGCATCCAATTCAATCTGCGACAGAAGATCAAGGCTTAAAATATTCTATTGTTTAAGCAATATTGAAAAAACATAAAATGCACAACTAGTAATTTACTAACGTGCAGAAACTTCGCCCAGGAGACGATGCAAGGAGAATTGAATATTGCAAGAGGATCCACTTTTTCTGCGGAAAGTCTTTTGATCAGATGAAGCTAAATTTCGTAGAGAAGGGTTAGTCAACAAACGAAATTTTCATTTCTGGTTTGCTGAAAATCCGCATTTGAAGCGTGAAAATCTCTTCCAACGTCAATTCAGTGTTAACGTTTTCTGTTTGCTCATGGGAAACCTATATGCGTTTGTAATTTAACAAGCGAAAGGTACTTCAAAATTGTATTAAGAGGTGTAGTGGAAGACTTTCTACTAGAACTTCCCCTCAATACTTGGCGAGATTCCTGGTACCAAATGGACGGAGCTCCTCTCATTGAATCGGGATGTGGATCGAGAACTAACACAGAATTTCGAGGATAAGTAGATTGGCGCAACAGTCCTATGCGTTGACCACCAAGGTAATCTGATTTGACGGGGTCTCATTAAGAACAGGGTGTATGAGGGCCCAGTTCAAACCAGAGAAGAATTTGAGGAATGCGTCAGGGTAGCATTCCGTCAGTTGAATCCAGAACATATTTACAAAGCCTGTTCAGAAGCTGTTCATACAAGGATCAACCGTTAGTTTACCATTGATTTAGTTAATTATCCGTTTCCTTACGTTTTGTTAAAACAGTACGTTTTAAGGTTCTTTGTGAACAGTTACACAGAGGTACCCAGTAGGAGCAGTTCAGCAGACCGTTGAAGTTAACGTAAAAGAGTATGGGAGGTAAGAATAGGAGGTCGCTAATTTCTGTGTGCTCGACGCTACTCGATCGCACCCGACGGCTCTCCGAAGTTCAGTGTGTTTCCAACAGCTCTTGGGTACGCTACTCGTCAACGAACTATTATCCGAGCTAATTGTGATACGTTTTGTCGGCAATAAAAATGTTTTAAAATAAATTCTCTGTAAATAATTTATCTGGACCTAAGGCTAACACCATAAAATTCTAAGCTAAGAAGAAAACTTACATTACATTATGTAGGATATTATTGAACTACTCATAACAACGTTTTATTTAACTACTTACAATTTAAAAATTAATTATGGATTTAACGATAATCCAATGGTGCAAGAAAAAATCAACAACTCTGGCGGTCACACAAGTTTTTTTTTATCATTTTACAGTTTTTCTTACTTTGAGCAACAATGATTTCGTTTTCTCTCTTTCAGGTGACCAATGCTCCTTGTTACTCCATTACGAAACCTCTTCATATTGTTTTCGAGTAGTTTCGAATGCTTGGGGGAACAACTTCACCACTGGTATGATGTCGTTTGGTCGTAATTTCTTTAGCTTACTTATAAAATTCCGCATTAAATGATTTCGGCACTCAATTTTGTACCATAATAATTGTTACCATCGGTTTTGCTTCATTCAGTTTCTTCATTATGCTAGAATCACCATCTCTGATCAATAGCATTACTGGGCAAATTAACCCATACATTTCCTTAGAACTTAAACCTTCAACAATAAGTTCCCAGATTCCATCGCAGTCGATGTGCCATTCCAGTTGAGGAAACACTTGTGGATGGGTTTTTCTATCTTCTTGGTTTTTCTGCTCGAGCGCAAACTGCCGCAGTACTTGAGTTTAACACTTAAGAACAACAATTTTCCAAGTTTGTTGGCCAACAATGCAAGCAACACCAGATGAAGCATTGTAGTTAAGGGTACGATATCAATCTCTTCCACCATGCTCCATCAGCTACTACTGAGATCATTGGAGTTCCAAGTCTTCCGTCACGTTTTTTCTTCTCGTTCTAGTATCGCTTCTTCTTTTGCAGTTTTCTCCATATTTTCCCCATACAGCTCATGAATCGTTTAGAAACTTTTAAAACTTGCATACATGTATAGTGAAATGGTTGGAATGTTTAAAGCTGCATGCTGTTCTCCTAGTTCATGTGTCCATTCCTGTGGAAACGCATGCCAAAACGTTTGCATCATTAACATTTACAGCATTCGGAATTGCTTAAATCGTCGCGCTAATCGTCTTCTTTGTTGCAAAACCGACATTTTAAGTTTGAATACGCTGCACAAACCAATTTCCTTTTTTTTTCTTCAATAACTTTCATTATTATCAATTGAACAATCCAATAGATATGCTTCCTTTTCCCAATATTTGCTTGAGCACGTAAGCAATGTCCACAGATTCGTCGCCCAGATCTGTTTGTTCTTTGATCTGAATGGCTGTTTTTTATTGGTGCCCCCAAAAAGATGCCATCCTCTGCATCTCACCTAATTTTGTGCATATCGGCATCAGTTGCGTGTTCTTGCATATCGGCATCAGTTGCGTGTTCCTTGCATCTGGACATCTGCTAACCTCGTTTGGAAGTTGCTCCTCCGTTTCGGTGGTTGGTAAAGTTTGTGTGTTGGCCGAGCTTTATTGTGCTCTAATTCTGAAAACATATCGTAATTACTCATGATACCACAACAACCCCATAAAAACTCCCGAATCATTTTAGGAAGCTGAAAGATTTTCAATGGTATCAAAATTTATATTTTCCTCAAAACTGATTTATAATTAGCACCCGAACAAAGAATCAAACCAACTCCAACTTTGGCCCATCGACCAAAGCTTTTGCCTTGTTGGTGGCATGAAAGTAAGTGAAACATAAACTGGTTACCTTCTCATGTTGAGCCACACTTTGCCTTGCTTTAGGTCGTCGTTTTGTTGTGTGTGACCCCCATATTACACTTGAAATACCAACACTCAGGGAAATGTTGAAATGTTTGAAAAAGCACTCGGATAATGTTCACGTTTCTTGAAATATTTAGTTTCACTTTCACAGGCTACTATATATAATATAATCAATGCTTATATGTAACGATAAAGAAAAAGACGCCACGTTATGACCATTGATAATGTTATGACTAACATTTTTGTTCATTAGAAGAAACGGGGCTGAAATGCATAATCAGCGTCTGTTGCGATTTTGGCAAACAGTTAAACGACAATTACCAAAAACTGAAACATTTCATTTTAAAATTAGTAGTTGTGAGAATGCAAAACAAAACTCTAAATTTGCTGAATCGTTTCTTTTTCATTTATCTACTTATCAATTACAAAACAAATTTGAAAATCAAAAAGGCTGTATATTATTTTTTACTGAAAACTAGCACGAATCGCTTAAAAATCAGCTCAAATACATATTAGGTAGGTATCATTGATAATAAAACTTAAATAGTATTATTTTGTTGGAGAAAGAAAATGAGTGAAGAGTGAGAGAAAACAGTAAGGGGCGTATAACGGGGTGCAGTCGTTTGATTTCTGTTGTTTGTGACCTCTTTGCAGAACTCTGCCGATCTTTTTTTCCCCAAATGCAGGCATTTTAAGAGGTAATTTACAGCTTGTTTTTCAACATTTTTCAAAAAACAAAAATCAAGTTGTTCATAAGACTTCAGAGAAGTGCGGTAAACCGTTTATTTTGAAAGAAAAAATTAAGTACAACTTTAAAATTAAGGTAAAACAACCTTTTGAGACTCTATAAGCAGTGGTTTAGGTTGCCGTTGTTATTATTTAGTGAACAATTAAAAAAATCGCCCTTTAGCGCACTGCTTAAGTTCACAAAATCATATCTTTTGATTTTTAAAAAGTCTTATCAAAATAAAGTTCAAAAAACTAACTCCAAACTCTTATGGTTAAATTGTTGTCGCATTTAGCCTTAATAAAGTTTTTAGTTTTTGTAGTTTTCATCATTTGTTAGAGGTTTTTGACACACATTAGCAGATTTTATTTTATTTTATTTTATTTTGACGTTACAATGTGAGAATTTTTCAAGGCATGCTTTCCTATTATTTCCGAACATTCTCAGCTTTTATACAAAGATCCTTAATAGTCCGAAAACCATATGGCAAATAGGTATAGAAATGCTATTAATGATTGACTCCTTATTTAATTTTTGTATCAAGTAAACACCTGTATCCTCCCGCCCATTTTTCGTAACTAGTTGCAGGTTAGATTGTAGGTGATTTTACCATTCACTTTTTGATTATCAAAAGGTCACTTTATGTATCAAAAAGAGAAAAAGTATTAGATCATTGCTCCAAACTACTGTTTTATGAGTTTAGATAATTCAAGTGTACTATATGAGGTGAGGGGTATACCGATGTTACCTTAGCTCTGTTTTACCTTCTCTACAAGTTCTAAAATTAGAAACCAGCATTAAAATGTTTTGGTGCAGAATTGAATTTATACAATTAGTGTGAGTCCTTAAATACGATTTCAGTGTGTTGTAAATGAAGATCCCAATTATAACCAGTCCCCAGTGATTGTTTCCAGGGTACAGCTTAATTGTTTGTTTTTTAAAAATATTGTTTTTGCAAGTTTTGTATTAAAAAATGTAGAATTAATTAAATTACACTGGAGCTCAAAAGAATTTATATCTACCTATGTATGTAGCTCGCGTGAGAATAAAATGGTTTCAATCTCTCAGTCTAAAAAAGTAAAATTTGTGTTCAATTAAAATTAAAGAAAATTCTTTAGATTTGAGTAATCTGTTATTTTATTTGTGGCTCATAATATGTGAATTAATGTATACTTATGATATCTCAAAAAAAAAAAACTTATTCTAGTAAAAGTAAAGAGAGGCCGCAGTCTACGTAAGGATCTTTGAGAAGGAAATTGTTGCATGTTTAATGCTCTGCAATAATATAAAACCACCCTAGACAATTATCCTTCAACACAAAGAAGAATTACTGCAACAAGGAACTGTAACAAATTATAACGACCATTTTTTTTTAAAAAGGTGCTTGTGCTTATGTCTTCCGCCAATACCAGGATGAAAATAATAATCAAAGAATCTGATTGTTCGGAAAAAATTATAAAATTTTGAATAAAAATAGCATAATAAATTCGTAAATTAATTCCTCTTCAGATGTTAACCTTTGTTTCAGTCAGTTGTAAAGCTTCAAATAACACTAATACAAACGGTTTAAACTAATGCACATTTTATTTAAATTAATGCGGATGTAAAATCAGCATACCGGTAAGATAACAGTGCCAAGTTGTTCTACCATTTGTTTTTTAAATATAAAGTTTCTTTCAATTTCGGCAGAATTTCGTTTATTTCGAACAATTTGCAATTTGATATAAATTAATTTGTAATGGACAGGATTTTAAAATAATGGAATGTAGTGTTTTCTCATTTTTTAATATAAATTCCGGACATTACCTACATTTCTATGCCACATGTAATAATTTCTTCAAATTTAGTACAAAGTTGTCACAATATTTTCTCTTTAAAGAAAACATGTGCCTGACAAAATACTACACACGTATTAGCAAGTTTATGTACTGCCCATATAAAATCTTTAAAATTTATTATTTAAAAAGCTTTAAATGATTTTGAAGATAAGAATAATTACAAACATTATAATACTGCTTAAAAATATTAGACAAATAAGAATTGAATCAATTCTGTTTGAAAATTGTGCATGATTTACCATAATTTAAGCAATCCCACGTTTCGAATTAAACTTAACCAAAACAGTGTTATTTAATTCTCCAATTTTTACATTTTACATATCGTTCAAGTTTAGAATTAAACATTACAACAAAAATACACTTAGAACTAAACACCTTTAGCCTATAATTCTTTTTAAGAATTCAAGCTTACAGAAATGGGCAATTTTTGTACTGCGACCGAGAATTTACAGTAATTTTAGGTTTTCAATTTCAAAATATTTTGTACAAGAATTTCATCAAAGGAAATTATTTTCTAATTACATTTTTAAAAATCTTGAATTGCCTAGTACCATGTTTCATTTAAAAAAGTTTTCTAAAAATCCTTGTAACTATTTTGTAAATAATATAATTTATGAATGACCTAAAAAATTGTGTAAACCAAGATTTAAATTTTTGCTGCTAGATATGTTTTTAGATAATACACCGATCTTCAATAAGTATTTACAGTTGTGTTAGACACTCTCAGCGTTGATTGGAAGGTCACTTTTAGTTGTGTGAAATTAAATTTGTAGCGGTAATAAGTAGAATGTTGATTTATAGTTTTACTATGGGATATAGTGATAACCGGTAAAAAATTAAACAGAATAACAAATTAATAAGAGTAAAGTGGGGAATATGGCAATAGCAATACGTAGAACTGGG